>CM076583.1:806856334-807080232 GCA_034641835.2 Pinus albicaulis | reverse complement strand
ATCCATTAAGAGATGTGTAAAATGCTCTGAGAGTAAAACCAGAGCTTGAACACAAAAAATTCAGCGAGGGAAATGAATTCCTCTCTATGAGAAAAGGAACCTTAAGAACAAGAATTTGGGATGAAAGCCTAACACATCGTGGCCTTACAAGTGGCAACCATTGGCGAGTTTGAATGATGGATCGATGATTCATGGCTGAGAGTTCGAGAAACGTAAGGTGGAGGCTGATATTATTAAATGCAGATATTTATAGTCATAAGTTCATTAAATACGCTAAATAGTACTTGGAGATTTCATCAACTACAATAGCTCAGAAAAGGAATAGTTGTGAGCTGGAAACCTTGAAAATGTCAATTCTATCTAATACGAAGAGACTTACAAATTAATGTTATCATTCTCGACTATCAATGCAATCCACAAGTGATCTTCTCTAATTTTTAAGTGAATTAAATCCCAAATGGGTGGTTCACCATAATGTCTCCCATTACGTAGAGTTAATCGAATATAATTTGTGTTGTAAAATCAATGGGATAGAATAATAATTTGAGATATAATTATATATGTAGATAAGCCCAATGATTTATTTACTAAATTGAAATGAAATAACATGTTTATGAGAAATACTTATATTATGTTCAAACCAAGATTTATATATGTATATATAGTCCTATTATATATCATATATAAATAAACCTAATACAAAATTTGAATGAATAGATATATTACCTCATAAGCATGATCTTAATGTCGAAGATTCATATGGTAAAACTCACCATATAATTACTATATAAAATTTAAAAGATGGTAATATATTAATTAGGGGTAAGAAGTGAATGGAAGAGGATTAAGGTGAGGAGAATAAGAAACTATCCTAGAGGAGACAAGAGGATGGCAAGTTATATTCAGCTAGTTAAAACTAGAGGTTAGACATTTGGTACCTTTCTGTTCGTATATAATGAAAGAAGTTATAAATGGTGTGTAGAATAGGAAAAAAAAAAATTTGTTGGTTGAGATATGTTACATCAACATGAAGCCCATACTAGCTATAACAGAAACAGAATCCGGCCCAGAATCTTGTTAGGTTGTCATCATTTTTACAAAAGGTACAAGCCGTATGAATCAAGTTATGGGGGGGCCTTTCTTAGTGGAAAAAATTCATGTTTTTCTGTTTGAATTTTTTCCTCAATGGGCATTTAATTTCCTAGGATTGCAAGTCCTTGTATGCTCTGAAACTTTATGTTGATTGACATCAAATTTCAATGGTATAATTTTTTGTTTGTGCATATAAGAGATTGGCTGCATGACCACCTTGACCCCGCCCACCTTAACTTAAACCGAGGAATCCACTAATGTTTGGGCATATATGAGATTGGCTACATGACCACCTTGACCCCGCCCACCTTAACTTAAACCGAGGAATCCGCTAATGTTTGTGCATATATCAGATTGGCTACATGACCACCTTGACCCCGCCCACTTTGTTTGTGCATATAATTTATTCTGTTATCTGTATTGGAAGAAAATTTGAAAATATTGAAAGAGATATGCTGCCCATTATCATAGAGATAACTTTACCTTGAATTAATGTCCTTGGAATGATGTTGGTTACAATAGTATAATGTTATTCAATTTTTTATTTCAATATTTAGGTTGAGTAGAAGGTTATTTTGTAGTTTCATCCTTGTATCATGAAGTGTTTAGTATAATATTATATTGTATTCTAATTTTTATGTTAATTGCAGATATATGCAGTACTCAAAAAATTTACACTTAAATCAGGATCTTCACTGGATATGTAGTTCTTTAGTTGAACGATACCTATTAGTAGAGATGATGTATCAGTTTATTTTGAAGTAAAATATTTGATAATTGAGATGATATATCAGTTGAGTAAAATATCTGATAATAAAGATGATATATCAGTTGATTTTGAAGTAAAAATCGAGGATATGATGTGGAGGACTTGTGAGTCGCGTGCTTATTATTGACTGTGAATGTGAAATATCGAATTTTTGAAGCTAGGGGGCAAGCGCTGGTGATAAGTTATCCTAGATGATAAATTGTCAGTGTATGGGGTTAGTAAAATTAATATTTTTGAAATCAGATAGTTTAAATTGAGGCATTTTGTACAACTTGATGAATTCTTATCTCGATTGGTGTAAACAAAACAATTTTAGCAAGGTTCAAGTGAAAAATCTACTCTGAAAATCTAAAGTGTTATATAGAATTAATATGAACTAAGATAAACTGAAACAACATGCAAATATCTAGTTCTGAACTATAGCGCATTAGCACGAATTTCAGAAATATGTAAATCGCTCTGAATTTCTTAAAGCTATTTTGTTTTCAGTTGATGCGCACACACACACACACAAAGATATATATATATATGTTAAGGTGAACAAGAAGTAAAACCACACAGAACAAAACAATGCTTGCGTGCAACTAAATTGTCAATAGTTGAAGCAAACTCCAAAACCTTGATGCATCACCTCGTGAGGATTTCTTTCAATAATAGATAGACAATCTAAAAAATTTACTAAAAATAATACTAAAATACTATCAGACAAACATTTCTTAATTGCCATAAAGATTTTGAAATTTATTAAATGCTTTACCAAACGAGGTTTAATATTTAATCAATATATACAGTTTCTCAAAAGGAAAAAACAGAGTGAAAACCTATACAATTTTACTAAAATAGTGAACAATTTCTCAGAAAAATGCTTTACCAAACAAGGTTAAACATTCAATCAAGATACATAGTTTCTCAAAAGGAAAAGATAGACAGACAACCTAAACAATTTTACTAAAATAATGCACAATTTCTTAGAAGGAAAAATCAGAGTGACAACATAAACAATTTTACTAAAATAATACTAATACTATCAAAGACAAATGTTTCTTAATTGTTGTAAAAATTTCAAAGTTTATTAAATTTTTTACCATGGGTAGATAAGTTTCGATCATTGATTGTAAAGATTTTGAAGTTCATTAAATGCTTTCCAGGTGGGGTAAAACATTCAATCAAGATACACAGTTTCTCAAAAGGAAAAAATAGAGTGACAACCTAAACAATTTTACTAAAATAATACATTGTTTCTCAAAAAGGAAAAAACAGAGTGTCAGCCTAAACAATTTTCCTAAAATAATACTAAATATTTGAATGAAGTATTTGACTTTTCTGATCTATCACAGTGTCTACATAAGGGGGTTTGGTGGAGTATTTGTTGTCTTTTTTTGGCATTAACGTTGTATCTAGTCATTGTTATCCCTGATTTGGAAAGTGATTGGTCCTTGGGCTGCAGGATAAATATATTCTTCTACATTTGCAAGTTGGCCATAGATAGCAGAATATTATCTTGAAATTTCATCAAGAAACAGGTATCTCATGAAGTATGAGGTCTATAGATCTAAAACTCCTTTTGAGTGTGTACTTTCTAGTTTGTGGTGCATAGCTTTAGAGGATCAGTCTCTCTATTTATATTTTGGTGATATTACATGATTAATCCATGATCTACGACCCTAGCATAAATTGTGCAGGTCAGTGGATTGAAAGGTGGGTTAGAGATGCAAGAGTACTTCATTATCTGCAGCCCTAGGCATAAATTGTGAAGGACAATGGATTGAATGATGTGTTTTAAGGCATTTTTTGGGTCGAAAACATCATCCAAGAGGTTTTTTATTCATATATGATGAATGGTTATTATTTTCAGATATATGTTCATGTGCTCTGTGTTCTCTGTTTGATAGAGGTGCACGATATAAGCAGGGCATAATACGTCTGGGTTAGACCTTTAGTTGAAGTTTTAAGAGTGTTTTCAATGTTTGAGTACTTCTGACAACCTAAGAAAACCTAATTGACTTTGAACACCTAATTGCTATATTCTCCTTAGGAACAAGGATCACAGTTGTAAACAGATTACGTATGGGTTAGTCGTTCAGATTAAGTGTTGTTTTTGTACTTCCTTGAACACGTATGCCTAATTTCCATATTCTCCTTGGGAATGATAAACATATTATATTTCATTTTTGGTCTAGTATTTTGAAGGTGTAATGTTTTTAATGTCCATCTCTCGAGACAGACAAGCCATATTTTGTCTCTGATGGTGTAATGGATCAACCAATATCTAGAGGTTGTGCTATAGTGGTTCAAATTGAAGGGGAAAACCAATATTTCAATGGGGTCCAATGACATGTTTGACCTTGGTCAAATTTTGAAAGCTCTCAGAGCTTGTCTCTCCGCCTAAAAGTCTTCTACTTCCTCTCAGAGTACATATGTATTTGTTCTCACTTTCCCTAAAGTCGTTTATCTATTCATGTTTATATTTTCTACAAGCCCAAAAATTAAACAGATGTTGCATCATCGGCTGAGTTGGCACAATAGGCCTGTGGATGACTTTTCCACCTGTGGTTGTAATGGAATTTTCTTCAGAGAGGTTCTTTCTATTAAACTTTTCCCTAAACAATTTTACTAAAATAATACACAGTTTCTTAGAAAGGAAAAAATAGAGTGTCAGCCTAAAAAAATTTCCTAAAATAATACTAATACTATTAAAAAAACAGAGTGTCAGCCTAAAATTTTTTCCTAAAATAATACTAATACTATAAAAAAAACAGAGTATCAGCCTAAACAATTTTCCTCCTCCCTATGAAATATTTGAATGAGGTATTCGACTTTGCTCCTCTCTGTGAAATTCGAGAATGAAATAGTTATTTCCTTGTTGATATATATAGCAGTGGGGATATCTCTACCCAAATTCTCAATTATGGCAAGATTAATTAACTCCCCATTATGAAATTGTTGGATTTTTCAGAAATGAAAATGCAGAGTACAGTACACAAATTGGAATTCTTGCAAGGATTCTATTAAAAATCGAGGATAAGATGTGGAGGAATTGTGAGTCGCATGCTTATTATTGACTGTGAATGTGAAATATCAATTTTTTGAAGCTAGGGGGAAAGCACTGGTGATAAATTATACTAGGTGATAAATTGCCAGTGTATTAATAAAATTGAAAGTTTTGAAATCAGACAATTTAAATTGAGGCATTTCGTATAGCTTGATGAATGTTTATCTCGATTTTATATTTCGACAGGACTACAGCTACTTACCTGGAACAAATCCTGAGCAGCAGTACAACTCTTGAGCAGTAATTCACAGGCGCCAATTCAGCAACAGAGCAGCTGCAATAGCACCACAAAAACTCAAACCGAAACCCGCGAATAGAAACTCAAACACAAACGGAGACGCACGAAAATGATAATAGTTCGCGGGTGATATATTTATTAAATATGAGCTCGACCGGACTATTTTAAAATTTCGGCCGAACTTTTGTTGCCGGTTTTCCCATCTCCGGCCAAAAATCTGTTTGTCAACACTGTGAGTACACTTTCAATCTAAACAGCAGAAAGAATTCAGCTGAACTTTTGTAAAATTTCAGCCGAACTATTATCAAAAAAAGAGTTCCGCCCACGATTCTCACAAAAGTGTAACCCAACTTCACATTTTCACCCTATAAATTTAAAATATGAAGAGCTTTAGGAACGTCCAAAAATGATGCATGTTAAAGAAATAAAATTACAAATAAAGCATAGGTATCATAAATAAATAAAACCTACTTTTATACTTACTCTAGAGGTATAGTACATAAAAAAATATATAAATAGTCTAGAGGTATGGTAAATAAATAAAACGGCTTTTTGTATTTACTCCATAAACCTCTTTATATTGCAAAAACTAAAAAAAAAAATTTACTTAGGTGAAACATATGGGCCAAGTACCATGGGACAAATTATTATTAATACCGTTGGCCAAATACCATAATTATAAAAGAGGTATGGTAAATAAATAAATATAAAAGGGGTATAAAGAGGTATGGTAAATTAATAAAAATATATCAAATAGGACTAGAAATCAACATCTAATTATATACCAAGCCTATTTGATCCCTCCGTGTGCTTTATGGATCTAGGCTCATTTAGATTTTAATTTTTATTTATTATAATTTCAATGTATTGGTATCTCCAATATTAACATGTTTATGATAAACATTTTCTACGGTAAATTTTATTTTTAATGATTTTATATTTTAAACCTTTTGCTACAATTTTACTGAAACAAATTTTCAAAACAAATTGATTTATTGTTATTAAAAATGCATTTTAAATTTACAACAAATTTAATCAGCAACATGCCCAACCAATTTTCAAAACAGAAAACATTATTTTTTACATTTTTAGTTATTTGATCGCTCCTAGTGCTTTATAGATCCAGAGTTAAGATAGATCTAGGCTGGTCTAGGTTTTAATTTGTATTTATTATTATTTAAATTTATTGGTTATTTGTAATATTAACATTCTTATGATAAACATTTTCTATGGTAAATTTTATTTTTAGTTATTTTACATTTTAAACATTTTTCTATGATTTTACCGAAATAAATTTTCAAAACAAATTTATTTATTGTTATTAAAAAATGCATTTTAAATTTACAACAAATATTATGAGCAATATGCCCAAACAGTTTTCAAAGCAAAAAACATTAAAGTATAGAACTCCAATAAATAAATAAATAGGAACTTTAATTTGACATAAAGAATATGGTTGTTCATAGTGAACCTATATTAAATCAAATAAGAAATTTTATTTCATTTTTTATTTTAAATTTAAATAAAACTATATTTAAATAAATATTTTCCCCAATAAATAGAGCAATTTGTTTTATGAAATTAATTGTACATAAATAAAATATTTTAACTAAATTAAAAGTAGAAACACATTTTTTACTTAATTAAAATTTGTTAACCAAACCAAGAAAAGAATATATATATACAACTTAACTAGATTTATAACATAGTTATAGTTATAACATTTCTCTCTCTTTCTCTCACACACACACATATATATAACATTGAATATATTTTTATAATCATTTAGCATAATGTGCTCTTCATAATTTAACATAATATGAGTGATTCTCAACAATATTTTTAAGACTCTAGTTAATCTGTAAACTGTAATTTTCCTTAAAATTTTAATTTCTCATATTTGTACAATTTAAAAAAAAAATGATACATGACAACTATATGTCTCTTATTTCCCACCCTTTTTAAATTTATTAGTTGAGTAATGATTTTTTAACTTGCATTTACTATATTTGTATTTAACTATATAACATAAAATAGCACACACACACACACACACACACACACATATATATATAATCTTTCCTAAAGATGTGATCTTTGATATGGTTGGCTTGAAAGCATGTTAATAAATGTTTTTTTGTTTCCCTTCTTGTATTTTATAACTAAATGATACTACTAAAAAGCCCCATCCATTTTTAATTCCTCGTCTATTGTAGATTTCTTTGGTCTTGCACGAATTATAGTAGCAAGTGATCTATGTGGATTATTGTCTCCTTCCCCATTAAATAGTGTTTTCAATTCTTCATAGCTTGCACTAGGTCATAGAGCTATTTATGGTAGGGAGGGTTGTTTAGAACCAACTAATGAAATACTTCATAATAATAGCATATGTATGCCTTACTCCTTGCATCAAAGTTTCTCTCACAACATACCGAGTCACATTGGTATCCACCTCAAAGGGATGTTAAAATTTTAGTAATGTTATAATGAATGCTTGACAAATATTCTTCTTTAAGTTCTCAAAGTTCCCCACTGGAAATTTTTTCCACTTGCTATTATGGCATGGAATTTCGTAACAACTATTAAAACTTGGAATATGAATTTTCTCATGTAATTTTTTACCCAGAAAAAACTGTTGACCTTAGAAACATTAGTAGGAGTTGAGCACCTCATGATGGCCTCTATCAGGGTAGGGTTTATCTTCACTTGTCCTCCACATATTACATTTCTTATATGCACAAAATATTGTTGTGAAATCCCAAACTTCCTAATATTTTCTAACAACCAATAATTTTTAATGTCTCTAATAGCTACATCAAGTGTGAGATTTTCCTGTCCTAGGTAGTAGTAATACATCATTTGTAAACGTGATGAACATAGGTAGTGCTTTGCATAGGATAAATGACATGACTAACCACTCATATAAAATATTTCCTAGTTTTGAAGGTGGTATTTCTCGTATCTTCTTCTATGAGCTAAACCTAATGATATCTTGAATCTAAGTCTAGTTTGTTGAAATTTTTAGATTTTTGCAACTAATCTAAAAAATTATCTATCTTGGATAAGACGAAATTATTCTTGAGTATAATTTTGTTTAATTCCATGTAATCAATACAAATTCATCAAGTTATATCATTCTTTGACACAACATGATGAGTGACCCACATGTTGAGGTACTAGTCTAGTCAAATAATACCTTGTTATAGTAGTTGCAAAAACTACTTCTTCACCTCATTTGACTATATAATAAATTACCTTTACATCCCAATGTTTATCAATGGATAGTTCGGCAATGGCTAGATCTCACGCACCAGTTCCTTCTTGTGTTGTTTCCCTTTTGGCTCTTAGACCACACTACTATACTCTTCTAGAAACTCGTTGAGTTTTTCTTTCTATTCTTTATTCATTCCTCCATAGATGACTTAGATCTTATGTCGTGTTCAATAGACTAATTTTTCTCTTAAAAATAACAAAATATATTTCTTACTCAAACTTCTCAACTTTTTGGCCCGGTTGGGACTTACTCGTATGATATTAAACTTGACCCTGTTCATGTCGATGTTAAAGGATTATGTTTATAAAGTAATGATGGAATAATTTTACCCCATAAATCCACATAGATTTTACATTTCAGAAAACACCAACAATTAAAAAAATATGTGCAACACCACAAATGAATATTTCAATTGAAAATCTAATTTTATTGGAGAAATTTATAGGAGGAAGTTCACATATTAATTTGGAGATGGAACATGGAGACATTATTTAGAAGAATTTCTTGCCAAATATGTATTCACTTACCTTGTAAAACTCAACCAAGAAATGCAACGTGTTGTCATAGAAATTTAGCCTTAGTACCAATCTCCTCTACTATGTGAATGTGGCCTGGGAGGATTCTCTATTTTTCCCCTTTATTCTTTCTGAACCAATAAATCGTTCCTCAAATAGATCATAGAATTTGGCCTTGGTTGCTGTTACTTCAGCCTATAAAAATATTATTAACTTTTACTCCATAAATATGCCTTCAAAATCTTAGAAATCTTGATCTCATATTTAGTAATTTAATATATCGACCTTCATTATTCTTCTCATGGAAATTGAAACTTGCACTAGATGAAATCAATCCTTTAAATGTAAAAATTTGACCCATGTGAATAGGACGAACTTGAATAGAAGGAGTGTGACAAATCTAGACTCTTTAGATCAGTAATCTCAAACCCTTCAAACAAATTAAATTTACCCCTAGGAATGTGATCAAATCAACCTTAAGAAAAAAATAGAATTCCCCCAACACAAATGTATATATTGACCCCTAATGCAATACCACAACTCGATTGGAAAAAAACCTTAGAATCTGCTGAAGAAAATGATTATAGATTTAAACATTAGGATCTAGTGAATGTGCCCTACATGAAATGTTTATGTTAGCTCCAAAAATTCATGAACTTAGCCTCTACTAAGTACGAGATTACTTACTAGAATACAATAAAATTTACTCTCTAAAGAATTAGGCTTGGCCTGCATAACAATTGGAGAAACCATTCTTGGGTTTGATCATATTGGCCACAAATAACTTATTACACACAAAAAATTGTTATGGTGTGTATTTCAACAGTAAAACTAATGATCTTCATTTAGAGCATGCATTTAAACATCTAAAGTAGAAATAGTAGGGCTTCCCCTTTTCTCGAAAACTTCTACAACTCCTTGTAAATTTCCTCAATAATTCTTCTCATGTCCTCGTTCAATATCCTTCTCCCTTTTAATAATAATTTCCTCGGAAAATCATGGGTAGTACAATGAGTCACTTAATCTCCCAAAAGTGAATTTACCCCATTTTATTTTATTATTTTTTATCTTATTATGTTGAACCCTTTTATTTTTGGTGTCAATGTCCCATGGGATATAGATATATTATGAATTAATCTCCTGTTTCTTCTAAGGGTCAGAAAGGAACATTACATCACATCCCCGATGCACATATATCGGCTCCCAAATAAGACTCCACATACATGGAATTACATCTAATTCTACTTCATAAAAAAATAAACATTAACTTGAAATTTGATTATCTACTATTATTTTACATTTATATATACCTCTTTATTTAACCATCCTGATGGATATGGGATAATATGTTAATCACTCTCAAGTTCCAATTTCTTAACTAGATATATTTCTATGACATTCAGTTGTGATCCTAAGTTAAAAGAAGCATCATTTTTTTTCATTTTAACCTCTATCTATATATGGAATATTATATACATTTCCTTATCTTGATTGAGTTGAAGGATACTCAAATACAAATTCTTATGCATTTATGTATAGGAAATATTCTCATCCATATCCTAGTTGATTTCCAGCTAATTTTTCAAATATGTGAGCATCATATTTATTTTCTTAGCATTTTTTTTGGTCTTTGGTTTGAGCTTTAGATGCATATTCTACCACTTCTCGCTTGTATGGCCAGAAGACTTATAGTTGTTATAGTGGTTGTTGGGATATTTGAACTAGTGTGTTGTGGCTAAGGCCTTTTCATATTTTCCCTTTTTCACTTCTTCTTGCCCTCTTTGGAAGTTTCCTTGTTTTCCTTTTTCTTTGACTCACTTGATTACCCTTTATTTTATCCTATGTTCCACAAGTATTGGATATATACACAACCCTTATTGTAACATACCTCAAATTTTATTTTATTTTTCTTTTTTTCATTTCGTCGCTTTCCGATGATATAACTTTGATATTCTATATATATAATTTTTTTCTAATATTTTGGCTATTAACTCAGCCTTTCAACATAGGAATTTTACTTACAAAGGATTTATCTCATAGTTCAAAAAGGAAAACTTTAATATTATTATACATATTAAGTATAATAATTTTCCAACTATTATTCCATAAGAGATTTACCACACTCTATAATGGATCCTATCATGCACTACCTATCCCAAATTCCAACCTTATTTACTCTCCTTATCTTACTTTAAGAAATATAGAAATCGTTTCTTTTTTACTTCATAATTTATATCTAAACGTAGATATATTATTCGATGGTTCCATTAGACCTAAGCATATATATGTATTGCCATTAATTCTATTCATACATAATTCATATAATAGTACCATTGTACTACATAAATCAACATTTGATTAAGATATATTATCCACCACATGAATTAACATTCGATTAAGGTATTGAGTAAATCGTAATTCACTTTTAATAATGTTAAAGAACTCACTTATACCATCGAACTTCTTCACTATAAAATTTCTCTAGAATGAATGTTGATTTCGATCTTAGTGCATGTAATTGTCATTTTTTATTGAGATGCATGTCAAGTCATGCGTTGGAAATCCGGTCAGTTTGTACTCCAGAATTAACTACAACATTTAATTTTTCTTACCGTCGAGTTTATTAACATGCTTCTCACACGTAAGGTTTTGTTTCATGTTGTTTTCTCGAATTCTGTCATTTTGATAACTTAGATCTTACAGTTGTAGTCATATCTTTGTATTAAATTGAACCGTATGGAACTACTCCCAACAGTCCTTTGCATTAAATTACATCGATTCTTCCATCTTGAATCATACGATTCAAGCAGGTCGAGACATGTGTAGGGTTCGATCTTATTAGGGTTTTGGCATTCATTTGATATTTAATGTTAATTATCAGTGGTTGATATTTCATTTTCTTATCTTTTTACATCGTAACTTGTTTGCTTCTGGCTGAATTCTCCTCGTCTCATACCTGAACTACAATGAGGATTTTTCTTTGTTGGTTCATAGACCGATCCCTTTGGATATGAAGCTCTTATATTTGGTAAGATTTTGATTATTAGTTTAGTTCTGAATCTTTACATATCGTTCAACTTATACTCTGCATTATATTCGTTCATCTCTGAGATACCTCTGAAATATAGCTCTGTTAGTGAAATACGATTTTGTTTTTGATTTTTTTATTCTGATTGTATTTGTAACCCTCCTATTTATTTCATACGGCCTTAATGGAAAAATGCAGAGATTCTTTTTACCACGATGATGGCTATTATTGTTCAGAGAAACCTTAGGTTAGCTTTCCTTAATTCGTTTTCCTACTATATGTATTTTTTTCATATTTGATGGGAGTTTTAAAACCTCAAATCGTATTTTATTTTCTTCTATGGATTCACCCATTTCATTATGTATAGGGTTTTTCATTTCTGTCTCTCGATTCTAAAATGAAATTGATTCCGGCCCTGTATTGAAGTCGAGCTTCGACAATATATAGCTTTGGGTTTGTCACAGGTAATTAGTAATGTCAATCTGGGTTTATTAAATTGAAATAATTTTCATTTTATTTTATACATACTAATTCAATGTTTATCTGCTATGTGACGTAGGTAACATTTTCATTTATCATCTATCCTTCATTGTCAAAATGATACTCTGGCTTTTCAGACTATTTCTCTTCTTAATACTTGACTTGTTTCCCTCTACACATGTTGGTTTACAAGCTCTTCATCGAGTATTTCTAGTCTGTTACAGCGGAGCTATGAATATACCATTGTTATTGTATTTTAATACGTTTATTGCCTTCTTAGCCTCTTGGCTATTCTGCGGAAATTATAGATAAATTCCTTTTTAAAGTTCCCAGTACCATACAATACCTCTGGACTGTAAATTTTTATTATTAATATAGCCGGTGTATGGATTTCAGATTCTCAATATCAGTACTATTTTATCTGGTTTAAAATTAAATTTTATATAATTTTCCAAAGTGCCCTCTTATGATATTATTATCATACAGCTTACATTGATATACATTTACATATAATTTCTCTTCCTATAGAATTATGTATAAATGAATGTATCGATTCTCAGGTTGTTTTATTTTTCATTTCAATTTATAATGCTTACAATTTCGGTGAATGAAAATTGCTATCAGTATATATATATATATATATATATATATATATATATATATATATATATATATATATATATATATATATATATATATATTTATTTATTTATTTATTTATTTATTCTTTTCATCTCTCGTATATAGATTCTACTTTGCTGGTTTAATTTTCAATCGAAATAATTCGCTCTTCTAGTAAGGTGGATCCTATAAAAGGATGATTTCAATGATGTTTCGAAAGTATTTTGTCATATCTTACTACAATTATCATAATATAAACTTCCGTTGATTTAGAAGTAATATGGTGAATAAATTCATTAAAAATAATGGTTCTGCCCTTTTATTCCTTGATTACCCTTATACTTAATAAAATAGACAGTAAGGTTCCATATCCCTTTCTTAGCATCTTTAATTGCGCATTTTTATATAAATATCGTTTCATTTTAGAATAATCATTTCATGTATTGTATTCCCCAAAGACAACATGATTTTCTTTATGTATTTGTTGGTTACTTTCTCTGTTAGAATTGATTCTAATTGTTACGCCTTCTAAATAAAATCTAATTATTGACTTTACTCATGTTTTTATATAATGCACTAGCCAGCAGTATATTAATTCTACTTCTGCTATTTATTTTTGTTCTACAATATAATTAAGTATTTACTTCATTTTAGAATAGTTGTAATGATATTTGACACGTTCATTTTCTATCATTTAAATTGAATTTGCTAGCTCTAGGTATATATTTGCTTATAGCTAACCTTATAGAGTTTCAACAGAATGTTTATTTTATACTATAGAAGTATATTAAAATTATTATCTTATAAGAACCTCTAGGATTATTTAAATATCTCCAGATTTAAACTAGACTATGGTTTAGAGATTCTGGCTGATAGTATTTCCTAGAATTTATTTCTGCTACTATATAGAAATTTAGAAGATTAATTTATTCTATCTAACTCTATTAAATGTAGTAATTTATTATCTACCACTTCTTAGTTTAATTTCTCAAATCCAATATAACATATTATCAACTCATAACAAAATTTATAATAAAATATCATAGATGAGTGCATACCACAGTTTTTCTATGACCAATCCTCCCAACCATAGAATTCCTCTATCTCCAGAATTCAACCCCGAGCTGAGATCCTCCCCAATAATAGACCAACCTCAATCTATTTTGGAGTAGCTTATTTAAGCTATGCTCTCCCCAAAGACTGTTTCCAATTCTGCGTCCAGAATTTCAGGATGCTTTTATTCTTGTTTGCCAAGGCTTCCCTTATTTAGGGACTTTAAAGCTGCTCTCTGCTTTTCCAGCTTTTTACCTCTTCCCAAATACTTTCCTCATCATTGGGGAATTTACATTTTTCCTAAAAATTCTAAATTAGAAATAATTCCTTTCAAGGCTTTTTGAAAGGTTTTGGGGAAAGTCTTAACCTTTTTCCATAACCTCATGGATCAGGCTTGGGATCTCCAAGTCTCATCTAGTCATAGTGCACACATAAATATTCCTTTTTATTTTTCATTAATAATTATTTAAATAAATCCACACAATAATTCTCCATTGAGGCCCACTCCCCTTTGGATTGATGTTCAAGTGTCTAACTTGAAAAGCATAGAAACTAGGAGTGTTACACTTATCCACATTTTGGCTTTAAAAAAAATCACTTATTTCTATAAATGGCTATATATACCCCCTATATTATGGAGGATTACAACTAGGTTTTACAGAGAGATACTTAACATTATTTCCATCTTTCTAAATTTTATATTGTAGTCTTGTAAAATTTCCCCTACTTCTTAAGGGATTAATGCTACCAAATCCATCCGTTCTCCACATACTCAATAGGGTAAGTAATGACTTTATAAGAGTTCTGAAATATTTGTACAAGGTGGCTAAAGTATCTCCCTCTAATCTTGAGTTTTTTGTGTGTGTTTCCCACCATGTAATGACATGGCCCTCTAAATTCAATGGAGATTTTTTTTTTTTTTGTCATTTCTCTATATGTTGAATAACATGATATCGTTATAAATATTGCGGCCAGAGATTTAAATTCAAAACTTAAATTTCACCTTAATACGGAATCATATCATCCTTCATTTCTATCTTGAATAGGGAATATGAGTTGTTCATGAAACTAGAACTGGGTTTATTATTTTTGAGCTATTTATTAAAATTCCTCTCTCGTTCTTCGTAGTATCTCAATCTCCCTTCTTATCTAACCTCAATGTTATAATTTCCATCTTCTCTCAATATCCTAATTTTAATGGTTAGGTCCGACATTAGGAAGGTGTAACACCCCAAGTTTCTATGATTTCCAAGTTAGACATTTGAACATAAATCCAAAGGGGAGTGGACCCCAATGGAGAATTATTGTGTGAATTTATTTAAATATTTATTAATGAAAAATAAATGGAATATTTATGGGTGTACTATGACTAGATGAGATTGGAGATCACAAGCCTGATCCATCAGGGTATGGAAAAAGGGTAAGACTTTTCCCAAAACCTTTCAAAAAGCCTTGAAAGGAAATATTTCTAAATTTTATTAAAGAGGAAAAATCTAAATTCCCCAATGAAGACGAAAGTAGTTGGGAAGAGGTAGAAAAATCTAGAAAAGCGGAAAGAAGCCTTAAAGTCCCTCATTGAGGGAAGCCTAGGCAAAATAGGAAGAAAGCATCCTGAAATTCTGGACGCAAAATTTAGAAACAGGCTTAGGGAAGGCATAGCTTAAGTAAGCTACTCTAGAACAAACCAAGGTTATTCTGTTATTGGGAGGATCTCAGCTCGGGGGTGAATTCCGGAGATAGAAGAATTCTATGGTTGGGAGGATTGGTCATAGAGAAACAGTGGTATGCACACCTAACCTATAAATTTCTGTTACAGGTTGTATTATGAAAGCTTAAATTGATATTGAGATTGAAAGTATTAAGTTTTCATGCTGTAAATATTAAATTCCTTACATTTAATAGATTTTATCAAAATACATAATCCTCTAAAATCTGTATAGTTGTAGGAATAGAATCTATTGGGAAATATCAATCAGAATTTCTAAACTAATATTGGTTTAAATCTGAAGATATATTTTACTCCCACAGACTATGTATATTTATAACTTTAATCTGCTTGTTATATGTACATGAAAAAAAATGTTAGAATATTAGATTTCATAGCTAAGTAAATAAGATTTGAATCTAATGAGTATAAAATATTAAATTCTGCTTAATTACTTCCACAAGGAAAATATTTGATTACAGGAAATTAATCTGTATTTTCTATTCTAAAGGAAAATTCCAAAAGTACATATATTTCTCATGAATTGAATTAAAGAAAGTATACAACAGTACACCATTATGTATAGTAATACATTTATAGAAATTACTATTATTCTTCGTTGTGAAAATTTAACATATCAATAAAATAAATTGAAAAGTAAATACTGTGGAACATATTTCTGCATACTCCATAAGATATGAAATTATTTTTGGCTAATATATATGTAATTATATATATCTATAACTCTAAATCTACTTGAGAATTTCCTACTCTGATGGTAGTAGTGAAATTATTAATAGTTTAAAATCCACAGATAAACAAAGCGAAATGAAGTAGTTATATATATATATATATATATATATATATATATATATATATATATATATATATAAGAAAAAAAAAGAAAAAACTTCACTCAAATTCTGATTTAAAAAGGGCATTTTCTCATGATAAATAAATTGTTTAGTCAAATTCCATCAACATATATATATATATATCTATATATATATATATATATATATATATATAAGTTTTCCTTCTGTAAATAGGCAGTACAGGAAACTAAGCCTAATATATTCATAAATGCCTCACTTCAAGGTGTCAGGAAAACATAAAACAAATTATTAAGGAAAACTGGAACAAAAAAATTTAACCTGTGCAAGCAGATCTCAACACTTTATAATGACCTAAAATTTAGATATAATCATGAGTATAGACTACTGTTTACCTCTCAGAACAACAGAAATGAAAATTTCGAATTAAACAGTGAGGTAAGTTGGAGTGAAATTAAGAGCTTTCAGTTTTAAATTTTAAACGTTGACTGTTATTTTAGTGTAAGCATATATATATATATATATAGTATCATTTCTACAGAGTATATCTGAATATTTATATGGGGAAAAACCCTAAATCATTAAAAAAAACAACCTGAAACATTCCGAGATAATATTGCCATCAAATTCTGCAAGCATGGAACCCATCGCAGAATCAACCTGCATATAAATACATATCAGTTGTTGTTAAAAGGCCGAGCTTGATGTCGGACTTGATGACTACATTAAAATGAAACTTCGTAACAAAGATACATCGTCTTACCTTATAAAGCGAGGAAAAATGAGATGAAACCCCTGTAAGAAGATCAATCAGAATGGAATAAGAAACCAAGATTAAAATGTCAACGTAGAAGAAAAAAGGGGAATAATTACAAAGTTGATTTCCAAAATTTATCTAACGTGGAAGTATACTTACGTATAGGTCAAATTGGGAAGAACTCATTATCAGTTCGAAACCAAAAAAATTGAGGGCACAAGAAAACTGCATTGATTTCCTGAGATGAATGACTCATTACATCTCAATGACATTGTCGAAGTAAATTATTGAACCGGCTGAGAATGAAGAAGAAAGTCACCGATTTCTCCCTCATGTCAGTGTAGTCATATACAGGCATAAATAAGAAATCAAATTAGAAAAAAATTAACATTTTCTGATTTCATTGGAAAACCTCTCAGATGCAAAGAAAATAAAGATTCGAACTGAAATCCACAGTTGGATTTCAAGGTAAGCCTTTGTAAGCTAGGAAAATTAAATGGAAAGAGAAACCATAACCAAATCTATACGACGCACCCAAAATCGAATTGTGATTCACAATTGAATCTCAGTCAGAAGTCACAGCAAAATTATGGGAATTTAACAGTAAAGAGACATTACAAGCCAAGCAAGCAGACATTTCAATGTAATCATAATTATATAAATAACGAGAATGTTAATCTTTGGAACGAAAGACAACAAAAGGGTTCACGAAAAGTTACAAGATTAGAAGATGAATACACAGTCACCATAATATACGATTTACAAATGTATTCAAGCTGAAATGGTGGAATAAAATGAGGATTACCTGTGTGTGTAATGGCGAAGCCATAAGACTGGAGTCATAGCATGCCATATAAGACATATATTGTGTATTCCACCTTATTCATATTGCGTTAGAGAAACCAGAGAAATTTACTCATGAAGAAAAATGACCAGAGAAGTATAGTAGGCTTAAAACTCTTGAATTAGTAGGGATCGAGTTTTCAAAACCCTAATCCAATCCATCCTTACAAGTGTCGTAAATCCATCATCTCTCCCATAGATCGAGGATCATCCAATTGATATGAAAAAAACCCTATTTACATTAAACGTGAAGTGTACAATTTCATAGTAGAACTTTAATACGATTTCAAAACCGTAGTGTGGAACAATAAAATATATTTATTTATGTGGCTCGTGGAAACGAGTGGGAGAATGACTTTAAGGCAAGCGTACCGACCTAGAATGACAAGAATGGTATAATTAATAAGTGCCAGTTGACATAACATACAAGAAATGTAGTTAGAACTAAATTTTAATGTTGTCATAAACGATAAGATAAGAAGAAATCCTCATGGTAGTTCAACAAAAGGGAATTAGCATCGAATAGAACCCAATACTCACTTAGTGCATACATTTAACTATTGGGTAATAAAAATGTCAACGTAAGGTATAAAATATGAAAATACATTTGCCAAAATAAATAGGTATAGGTGATGCCACAATAGAAAGGTATGTAAGATGAGTAGAGTTGAGTTATAACCAAAGAAGGAATTGTTAGATTGAATTTGGAGTAATTATATTAAATTAAAGAGTGGGTTATTGTGACATAATCATCAAATGCATATAGAGGGTTTGTATGAATATCTTAATTGAGGAATAAAAACAAATTGGATATGAAAAAGTTAAGAGGTGAAATAACCATAGGTGTTGAAGCTCTATTACAATTATAATATAGACCAAAAACATAAATGGTGTAAAATTTTTATGATAAATCTTTTATAAATTATTAAGTTGTTCCCTCTATAGTGAAAAATTGAGGGTTGAGGTTCAGAATTATGCCTTAAGGGAATTGAGAGTATCACTAATGATAAAAATATTTAAGAATAGTGATTTAAGGTTATTGAAAAACAAAAAAATTGGTGAAAAAGAGGATCATTACATAAGGTTACATTATGATTTATAACTCTATCTTATGCTTCGAACTGCACAAACATTTGATTTGCAAGATATTAAGGGTTATTAACATATTTTCCATCCATGGATAAGGTTTTATGACTTTCAAATTAACAGATATAGATCCATTGTAACTCCCCATAATATACCCAAGGAAATATGATTTAATGTTAATATGATCCCTAAAGTTGCATGTATATTCCATTAGATTTATGGATTTGTCAATTATTGTGTTATGATTATGCATGGAATATATGAAATATGGAAAATAGATAAAATACAAAAATTAAATCATTAACAATTATAAGGACACAAGATTTGATGTAGGAAAGGGAAATACCTAGTTGGAAGGTGAGGCTCCTCTACTCTCTTTCCTTCAATGTAAATGGATGCAAGTAAAAATAAGTGACATTGATGGCCCATGGGCTGACAAAACACACAAAACCTTTCTATTTTCTCTTTTTATATCAACTCTGGACTACTTTATTTATATATGAAACAAAATTCACTCTAATAGAATGAAACATATTTTCCTCCTAGTAACCCACTAATAACATAGCTTGATAACAACTGAAGAGTTAATTTAATGCTTTCAACCCTTAATATGTGTAACATTTCAGTTTCCCAATTTTTTTATTTTTATTTTATACCATCCATGTATTGATTGTTTCTCTTCATCATCTTACGTATGTTATCAGTCCACATAGCACCTTAATAAATATAACTAATATATTTCCTTTCAAAATTTGAACATATACTTGTTAGGACTAAATTTTTCCTATGACCACCCCATTTCATTTTACATGGTGAATGGGTAAATTAATAATAAGCCCCCCTTGACTATTAACACCAAATCCCTTTCCCATGTTAATTTCTTATATATATGCCCTAAATTTAATTTCTCTACAACCATATAATACCTTGAATTATTTTTAACTTTAAAAGAAATAATCATCTCTATAGAGGTATGGATGGTCATCTCCATGGCTGCAACATGAAACATAACTAAGGTCTTCGCTGTTATCCAGCAGCATCTGGGGCACCCAAACATTATTATTATTCTATGTACAAATACCCCATCCTATGTACCAATACCCCTCGTCGGTGCAATACCATCTTCAGCGTCTTCGGTGCAGCACCATCCAGTGATTTAGTGATTCGGTGATGGAGCCGGCGGCTTCTCTAGCTTCTTTACGGCTTTCGTGCAGCACACTTCGCAACACCAATCCCAACAAATTTTACGCACCGACAATCCGGCCACATCACATACTGACCCTTCCTGAGCAACACTACCGGCCCCAAAAACACACATCAAACAATTTTACAATTAGTAACAAATTAGTATATTAATACTTGTTTTTAACACTTTAACTGGAGAGACATTATTTTAGGGATTCAAATACATATATATGAAAAAACAAAAGAACTACCAGTGATTCAGTGGTATTTTACTCAGTGACGGTGCCGACCTCGGGTTTCGAGACGCATGATCATAGTCTACGGCTCTTACAGGAGATGGTAGGAAGAGGGCGAAAATGCAAATGCCCAACACTAATACGAATTTCGAAATATCCATTGATATGGAGAAAATTGCAAAAATTCCGGAAACAAAGAAATGATGCACGAATGATGGGATGGCTAACAGAATAACGGGAGGTGAAAGTATAAAAATTCCAGAAACAAAGAAATGAGGCACGGATGATGGGATGGCTGATGGGATGCCTAACAGAATAAGGGGAGATGAAAGTATAAATAGAGATAGGGCTAGAGTTGTATGAATTAAATATAATATTAGTTCGCAGAATAAAGACGAAAGCACATAACGTTAAGTCAAAGATGGCTCACAGGAAATTAAATGATGGAATAGGGAAAAATTTTAAATCTTGATTACTGGTGGCCAGAGGATATGGTGTCATTTAACTCAATGTTTAAAAATAATAAATCTTGTGACGAAATTTTAAATATTGAACCTGACTTTGAAGCCAATTATTTAATTAAAACAAATAAGAATAAAGCAATACTTGGATGAGCTGGTTAAGAGGAGCGGAGTTGTGAGTATAAATATTAATAAGAAACACACTTTTATTTGACAAATTCTTTCTTAAAATAGCATTAATTGATATTCAAGTTGGGTTAAAATACTAATCTATTAATAATACTATTCTATTAATAATAATTTATTAAGTTGGGTTAAAATATTTATTGTTGACTATAAATACAAATTTTTAATGTCCATATTAAATAACATAATTTATTTTTAAAACAACAAAATAATTTAAATTAAAAATTATAGATGTAATTTATTGCATTATTAATATTGAGTTGGCATAATAATTAAAATAAAAATATATTAATAATTTTTTTTTAAACTAAAAATTAAAAAAAAAATTAATATCTATATTAAATAACATAATTTATATTAAAAAAACAAAATAATTTAAATTTAAAAAAAAAAATATAGATGTAATTTATTGCATTATACATAACCTTTAAAAAATATTGATAATAAAAAAATTAATATGTATTATATATTAGCAAAAATATTATTCTATTAATAAGTTTTATTGGGAGATTTCTAAATTATTTATTTTTTAATATAGAGTTGAAATATAACATTATTAAATATATTTTGATATGTAACATTTTAAATATTATTAATAAAAATAATATATATCAAACAAAATTATTAATTTTTTACATAGAGTCATTTTTCTACTTCTAAATATAATTGATAAAGGATCTTTGTAATTCATTTAGTTTTTAGTGTAGACTTGACATATAGCATTTTAAAAAGTATTTAGCATTTTAAAAGGTATTTAGCTTACACTCGTGTGTAGTTGACAAATATTATTTACATCCCTTTGTAGTTAACAAATATTGTTTACATTTATTGTACTAATTGGGAGACAAAATTAAAAGAATAGATAATAATAACTAAAGTTTATTTTAATTTAAATTTAAATTCAGTTTTGGTTTTTCAAAGAATTATTGAAGAAAAAAATATGCTAACCTAGAGCTTACTTACTATAGAGTTAAGACAATTAATCCTCTTCCTAGATATAAATACCCCTAATCACTAAAGTGAGAGGGAAAAAAGCATGAGGAAACCTAAAGACTTGAAACCTCATCAGAGGAGGTAAAAAATAAGATACAAAACTCAACTCCTCAAGTGATGTTGTGGAAGAAGGGAAAGACGCAAGAGAAAGGGATTCTTGAGCTAGGAGTGGAATTCCCTGTTGGGCCTATAACGTAAGAGATAAGACATGGGCGGTACCTGTCTATGTCTAAATGCACTGTTGTGTTGTGGAAGTGGAAGTGAACCAGCTCGAGGGGAGTACTGGTAAAGGTTGCATGAACTAGATTATGTCTAAATGCACAGTTGTGTTCTTGAACTGAACCAGCTCAAGGGGAACATTGGTAAAGGTTACATGAACTAGATTGTCATGGCGAGAAACCTTATCTCCTCAGTAATTTGGTGGTAGCCTAAATTTAAAAACATATATTTTTTTTGTATGGTTGAATTCCATAACATAAATTATTTTATCATTGTCGTGAACTGCATATTTTCTCAGTTATGAGTTACATTGGTTAACTGCATATTTTCTCAGTCATGAGTTACAAGGAAGAAATGGTTAACTGAAATGTAATAAATTCCTCTTAAAAGAATATGTAGCTATGGGAAGGTTGATGTAAGTCCATGAAATTAATAACGTGAAACAAGAATAGAAATACTGTTTTTTTTCTTTTTCTTTTTTATTTCTTTTTTTTTTATAAGAATATTGGTTTTATAAGTAACATGAATAATTAGAATTCGAAGAAGTTAATTTCTACAAACCGATGGGAGTCCATATTTGGAGTAGTTTTATTTTTCGAGATGTGTAAATATATCTAAATACTTTGATAAGGTGAAGAACATGTCCAATATAAATGTTGGGTCTTGCAGACCTAGAAGAGTATTGTAAATACTATAAGTAAATATATTGTAAATACTAAACTGAGAACAATACCAAATGTTGTAAAAAAAAATTGAACTATAGAACACATAATAAAACATATACTACTATGTTAAAGTTTCCATGAGATTGAAAGACTAACGAGTAACATACAATTAAATTATCATAGTTGATAGGAAAATTGGAAAATAGAGTAAAATATTTGAGGCTTTGAGATGCATCATTAAACATTAATTATATTTAAATTTTTATACCAAACATAAACTTTAATTTGGTGTAATTACTCGAAATAAAATGTAACACACTTTTTCCACATTTACCCAAGTTAACTGGTCCACTATGGTAACATGTGACAGGAGGCTACTATGATGTGATTCAACTATCCACTCTCCATGTACAGTTACGGCAGTGGGATCGAAGAGAAAAAACCAAAATTACTTTTCATACATGCTAAAAAATCTTCAGGAGATAACCAACCCTTACACTTGAACAACCCATAAAGTAACTTGGCATTTTACTCATCTAAACCCTTAGTAGCTCTCATAATAGGCCATGCATGTGACTTAAGCCTTCCATTTTATCCCATGGGAAAGCATGCCACTCACTATGGATTTTTTTAGGCAATTTTGTGCAAGCGACCCCATATTTTGAGCCACTTTTTTAGGGTTAGGTCACATGCCACCACCGAGAAGTCAATGAAACTTCCATAAAATTAATAATGAAAATGAAGCAAAGAGACTAATGCTATCACTTAACACTTATATAAGTGTTTGACTTGACCCATACTATCCATGACAAGCATTTCATTAAATATGTCACAAATATACAATCTATAGGTCATAACAAGAGATCTAAGCATAGGGTCTCATAGTTATTTGAGATTTGTAAGGAAGAATTTTTACCTCATGACAATATCTGCATTATCATATATTAGTACAAGTATTAATTTTATATTTAATTTCGAATCAAAACATGATGAGAGCCATAAATCAATTATGCATGGGAACATACTCACAAAGAGCATATGATCGACAAAAATAACAAGGATATAACAGCCATAAAATCCATATATAATACAATACATCTACACATGATATATCAAGGAGAAGAAGCTCTCCTTAATGAATGAAAAAGCCAACAATGTATGGGACTTCCATGAACCACTGGACCATAGATTGGTTGAACCAAATATTTCATGCAGTGAATCATCCCTGTGACATATCCTAAGTGTAAACTTGGTACTCACAACGAAACCAATCTAGGTTTCGTCATGCTTTACCGCAATCCACACCTGATTACTAGGCCCTAAACAAGCATTGATGCCATAGTACTTCTCAACCTACACCATGAGGAATTTTCCTACCTCATAGTCTCTAGGTACCGTATATCCCACCATTCACCGCTCAAGGATTACTAGGCCTAAACGAGACTCCACCCTCCAAGATTTACCGTATATCTTGTTATTCACTGGTCAAGGATTCCAAGGCCTCATCGAGGGCACATGACTTTAGGCTTTACCGTGTATCCTTCCATTTACGAGTCAAGAATTCCTAGGCCCGCCAAGGTACACAAAATATGGCATTAATTCAATTCCACCTTCTGTGGTCTAGGAATTCCTAGGCCATGTTCTATTTCTTTCAAAGACCACCTTAATCACTTTTGAAGCCATTTGAAAATGCAGCTTAACCAAATAAGAGAAATCAGAACCACCTTAGTGCTCCAGAACCAAATACACTTGTGATTTTACCATGCATGCCAAATCTGAAGAGGAAATCACACATGCAATTTTATACATGCAAGTAATCTTGTTGTAGCTGCTTGATCTTGCTCTCCCTTGCTTGATATAATTTCCTTCTTTTTCCTTCCTTTGATTCCCTTGGTCCATTGTTGAAATTCTCCAAGAATTATTTGTGTCCAAGAGTGAGAGATAGAAAGAGAATAGAGAGAGAGTTGCACCATAAAATAGTCAAAAGCTACCAACTGATCCTCAAAATTATTTTTATTAATGAGACCTGTATTTTCTTCAATTTCCATTATTTTAATTTATTTTCTTCCTTGCATGCAACGTGTAACATTGCACCTTCCTTTTCCCCTAATTTCCATTATTTTCATAAATAAAATGCCATGTTTATTTCCCAAATCCTTTTCCATTTCCTTTTCCAATTTACTTAGCCATTTTTAATATAATATGGAGTGAAACATATTGAAGGCCGACATATTCTGACAGTTACTTTTTCATTCATAGACTATTCTTGCGTCAGGGTTTTTTTTTGTGATGGCTTCTTACGCGAGTGAGAATATGAAACCAATAGCAAACATTTTTGGCTTCTATGTCACCATGAACTTTAAGTAACTTTGTGATGCCATTTAAGCAAATTCAACTATGGTTACGTTCACCAGCTATTAGGTGACAATGGAGAACCCATAGCTACTCCTAATGTTTGCTCAAATATTTCACCTTGAAAGGTGAAGAAGGTGGAGCGGAACCTATTGAAGGTTGACAGATTCTGACAATTACTTTTTGATTCATAGACTATTCTTGCATCATGGTTTTTTTTTGTGATGGCTTCTTACATGAGTGAGAATCTGAAACCAATAGCAGACATTCTTGGCTTCTACATCACCATGAACTTTAAGTAACTTTTTGATGCCATTTAAGTGATTGCAACTATGGTTACGTTCACCAGCTTCATACAAATGTTCCAAAATCTTCTTCTATTTTTTTGTGGGTCTCCAACGAGAAGAATAAGATGATGTAATATCTTCATTTATTTCCATGGAAAACACACATCGGGGAGACTCTATAGTAGGAAAAATAGATTATTTTCATTTTGATGGATTTCTACTTGAAACCTTTATGTCTTCATGTTCATTGGTCAGAAAGAACTATTGAAAAGCCATATTTCCTTGCTCTTTGTTAACAAACAATTGGTCACCCACAAGAGATAAATAATACAGGAAAGGATATTAAGATAATGGAGAAAATAGGGCAATAAAGATAAAGATATGGGCAAGACTCAAAGGAGGGTCTTTCAGGACTAGCTTAGTGTGTAACTCCTTATTAAAGTTATAAGGGTTTTTCTCTATTTTTATTCTTCTTTATTTCAAGGGCTTCACTAATGATACACTAGTTGTAGAAATTTGTAGAGGCTAATATTTGAAACTGATCAAATAAAATTAGATGCTTGGTCTTATGTGAGTGATGAGACATGGTGGATTTAGAATGAAGATTATGGACTACACATGTAAATAACAAGGAATCTTATAGATCCTTGCTACTAGCATGGGATAAAAATATGTATTTAGCCTATAAAAATAATTTCTTAAGGGTTTTGTGGGGTTTGAATACAATTTTTATCCTCTACTTGGCCAAAATATTAGCAATAAGATCATTGGTTCCCTTAATGTAAGGTAGGGTGGTGACTTGGCACCAAGAAGGGTAGAGATCCAACTTTGTGGGTTTAGGGTGAGCAAGTGGTTTGAGATAGAGATCTAAGAAAATAAATAACCATTTTCTTTGAAAGCTTTGAATAGATGAGATTTTTCAGCTAAAATAAATTGGGAGCAGATATTTTTAAGGTTCATAAATTTCTTTTGGATTAATCACATTATTATGAGTTGGTGGAAGTTTTGAACCAACTAATATGGTCCATCCTTAATCCTAAATAAATTTATCGACTTTATGGATAATAAAAATCTTACATCTCACATTTTTAAGCCCCATGAGAAAAGTGTTTTAAGAAATCCAGACTTTTGGGATGGGTGGTGATGAGAGAGGCACCAGAGACAGGGGTTGGTGTGATTTTTTTTTCTATAGACTTCATGGGAGAGGGAGCCATTGGGGAGGCCGGTAACATGGAAATCTAAGAAATAAAGAGATTTGTTGGACCCAATTTCCATTGTAAAATGGATATGAGGGGAGATGCTATTAAGATGGGAGTGAAAGGGATCAAGTGCAAGAGGTCCATGTTGCGAAATGACAAAAGTGTCATCAACAAACCGCAACTAGAATGCATTTGGAGTTGAGATACCATGAACTAGGAGCTCTAGTTTCAAAATGTCCCATAAAGGTATTGGCCTCTATATGGGATAGGGGGATCCCATAGAAGTTCCTTCATTCTTCTCATAAATAGTCTTTGAAAGTAAAGAAGGTGGACTTAAGGATCAGGTTAACCTTTTTGGGGTCAACGAGTTGGGAGATTATGTTGAGAGATTTGAGGACATGGATATTGGTGAAAAAGGAAACAACTTCATAAATTTTAAAATGTAACTAAACATCTCCAACTAGATTTCAATTTAATAAATATAATTAAAACCAATTTCAAATGTAACTAAACATCTCCAACTAGATTTCAATTTAATAAATATAATTAAAACCAATTTCAAGATAAGTTGTCTTAAAAATAATAAACTAGTAAGCTAACTAAATCATATTAAATAATTAGATTAAACAAATGCACAAATTAAAACATATTTCAAATAATTTCGGTCAAGCACAATCATAGAAACTAAACCATATTTCAAACTATTTTGGACGACGAATGTCAATCCATTAACTGTAATCGAAAGCATTCTGATCCATTCTATCACCTTCCCACTTTAACATAAATATGCTCCCCCAATTAGTCTGCATAGTTGGCTATCATATGAAAATTCAAATATCAATTATTTTAGAAAATTCATTTTCCTAAAACAATATAATAACTAATTATTTTAAAATGGTTCAGGAAGTTTGCAATTAATAATATTAAAATCCCACCATTACGTCATAAATCAAATGGACCCATTCAATTATTAAGAAGAACTACCATAAAGTTTTCAAGATGCTTGGAAATTCACTGAGGCATTTTGATTGCAGAACGCTAAGTAAATATTATTAGAAAATTTTAAAGACATAGGGGAAAATGTTTTTCTTTGAACATATGGATTTTACACACAGTTGCGGAAATTACTTTAATCAACACAACACATTTACGGAAATTAATAAAGAGTTGTGGAACTCACTTAATTCATACTATACAGTTGCGGAAATCAATTCAAATGAATCTTCATTTTAATAAAGAGTGGCAGAGATCAAAATCGCAACTATGGAGGGGAGCAAATATAATCAACTAATTTTACTCATGGTGAAGAAGAGTAAAACAGAGTGTTGCTACACAAAAATATTGTGACTAACCAAACTTTATATTAAAACTTCAAAACATGAAACACATTCACATATGGAGGTTGTGGCTCCTTCACAAGTAAAATTGTTTTCATGCACCCACCAAAATTTGCTCCATGATTTTCTCCGCTTGTCTTTCTAGACTTACATCCACCACATTACACAACACTCTCTTCACTAATTCTAACATGTAAATCAAAACAACATATATATCTAAGAAATTTAATTCGTGACAGACATAATTTGATACATAGTATGGGCAGACATCATTTTCTAAACATTACAGAACTTGTGTGAACTAAAAAAAACTTGTGGATTAAATATTTTCCCATGCACATTTACTAACCATGCATTAAATTCCTATTTGAATTTAATTATTTAATCTGTTGCAGAATGGGTAATTTTCCTTTGATCAAAACGTGTCCTTCTCTACACACGCAATACGAAACCTGCAAAACACTAACTGAGGTATGGTTGTTGCTAGTTCATTTAATATGGTGGTTGAGATTAATTTCTAACACTCCCCCTTAATAGAAACTTCCACCACTGACCATTCCCAGAAAATCTCCGAGATAAACAAAATTTTCATGTGCTAATGGCTTTGTGAAGATATCTGTAAATTGTTTTTCTGACCTACAACGTTGCAACACAATTTCATTGTTGTTAACCAATTCTTTTATGAAATGATATTTGGCATCAACATGCTTTGTACTTTTGTGAAAGACGAAATTCTTCGATAGTGCAATTGCTGAACTGTTATCATAGAAAATAGTGGTTGCTCCATCTTCTTCATGACATAAATCTCGCAACACCCTTTTCATCCAAATTGCTTGACACGCTGCTGCTGTTGCGGAAACATACTTAGATTCTTCTGTTGACAATGATACTATTGGCTGCTTCTTGGAAGCCCATGAAACGTCTCCCTAACCAAAATGAAAAACATATCCTGACGTGCTCTTTCTGTCATCAACACTTCCTGCCTAATCGCTGTCAGTGTAACCAACTAGCCTAAAATCATCAGTTGCGGAGTACAAAACTCCATACTCCTTTGTCCCATTGACATACTTTAAAATTCTTTTCGTTGTGTTTCCTTGGATGTCTCCATGAACCTTGACACCAAACTCACTACATACATTATATCAGGCCTGGTTGTGGTCAAATACATTAGGCTACCCACCATGCTCTTGTATAATGTCAGATTTACATTGTTGCTGCAATCTTCCTTGCTCAAATTCAACCCCATGATGATTGGAATTGGTGATGGCTTCATGTTCTGCATATTAAACAACTCCAAAGATTCTGCTACATACCTTTCTTGTGAAATAAAAATTCCATTTTCTGTTTTCTTCACTTCTATGCCCAGAAATATCTTAACAACCCCAAGTCAGTCATTTCAAACTCACTTTTCATGACTTCTTTGAAATCAGCCATGAGAAAATCATCATTGCCTGTAAAAATCAAATCATCTACATGAAAAATGACAATAAGAATATTACTGTTATTTTCTTTGATGCAGATAGTAGGTTCACTGTAACATTTGTCGAACCCATAGTTCATCAAGTAAGCATTTGTCCTGCTATACCATGCATGCAGTAATTGTCTCAGCCCATAGAGAGCTTTCCGCAACCTACACACCTTGTGTTTTTGGTCTTCTATTTCATAGCCAGGAGGTTGCGCAACATACACCTCCTCTTTCAGCACTCCATTCAAGAATGCTAACTTTACCTCCATCTGATAGACTTTCCATTTCTATTTCACTGCAATTAACAACACTATATGCATTGTCTCCATCATCGCGACTAGCGTAAATGTTTCCGCATAGTCTCTTCCATACTACTCCTTGTAACCTTTCACAACAAATCTTGCTTTGTGTCTTTAAATCTTTCCTTTAGAATTTCTCTTGGTCTTATAGACCCACTTCACTCCAATGACTTATTTACCTTGCGGAAGGTCCACTAACTCCCATGTGTCATTCTTTTCTATTGCACCAATCTCTTCATTCATTGCTTCAATCCATTTTTCTTTTTTTACTGCTTCTTCGGAATGGATTGGATCATCAACATGACAAAACAAAGAAAATAAAGAGTTCAGACCAGCATTATCATTTACCTCTCCCTACTCATAAATTTCACTCAAATTTCTGAATCTTGGTCTTCTTGGTGTGCTTGGAGTTCCACTTGAACTGGAGGGAGTTTATGATCATTGTGGTATGCTTGGAGAAACACTTCCTTGATTTCTCAAGGTTGTTCTATTTCCATATTGTGGTGTGCTTTGCTGTGCTTGTGTAGGTGGAGGAGGAACCATTGTGGAGGAATTATTTGCTGCGCATCATTCCTTTTGTTCTTCATGAGACACACATGTCTTCACATTCACTGCTTTCTCTAACCTTCTAGCCCAAGTTTCCTGTTCAATGAACTGCACATATCTGTTGATTATAACTTTCTTGGTGGATGGATTATAGAGTTTGATGTCGTAGAGTAATTATTGTATCCAACAAAGATACACTTCTCCCCCTTTTTGTCCAACTTCTTCCTTAGTTGATCTGGGACATGTGCATAAGCCACACATCCAAATACTTTCATGTGAGTGACAAACTACATTTCTCCACTCCATGCTTCTTCCGAAACTATGTTCATAACAACTTTGGTTAGGCATCTATTCAAAATATACACTACACAATTCACAGCTTAGACACAATACTCATTTGGAAATTTTTTTGCCTTCAACATAGTTCTGACTATGTCCATGATGGTCCTATTCTTCCTTTCTGCAACCCCATTTTGATATGGTGTGTACCTTGTGGTAAACTTCTTGTGTATGCCATTCTCCCTACATAAATGTAGGAAATATTTGGAAATTTATTCTCCACCTCTGTCAATTCTCAACACTTTGATGTAGTGCCCACTCTACTTCTCAACAAGATCTTTGAAGTGGTAGAATTGTTCAAACACTTCACTCTTCTATTTCAAGAAATACACCCATGTATTTTTGGTGTAATCATGTATGAATGTCAAAACATATTGGCTACCAACTAAAGATGGAGTTTTCATTAGTCCACAAAAATCTGAGTGGACAATCTCTAAGGGTGTCTTTTCCCTTATACTCTTCCCTGTTGTGAATGCTTCTCTATGTTGTTTTCCCAAGATGTAGCCTTCACATAGGCTGTATGGTTTCTCAATGAGTGGTAATCCTTTTACCATCCCTTTTCTAAACCTCCAAAATTGAGATGTCCAAATCTCAAATGTCATAACCAGTTTTCATCTTTCACTTCTTCTTGAAATACCTCTTGTGTGACTGCTGCTATCACACCTCCTTCTTTCAAGTGTGTTCTAAGCTTGAGAGGAAACATCCTATTCTTTGTCATGTGCACTTCTACAATAACCCTTTTACTTGGAGGTATGTCCATGGGAGTACGCACATCATTCTTAAAAAATAAATTGTAGACTTTATTCATGAGTTGTCCAATGCTTAGAAGGTTAGATTTCAGGCCAGGTACATAATATACATCTGGCACAAATTTATTTCTCCCTCCTTGTCAATATTGACACTCTTCCTTTTCACATAACGGAGACTTTGCTGTCAGTCCCTATTGTCGCTTCAGACTTCAAATTCTCATCAAGGTTGGCAAATGTTGCTATGTTTCTAGTCATGTGGTTACTACAACTTGAGTCTAAGAACCATACATAATCTCATTTTTCTTGTGCTACATTACATGTTAAAAGCACATTACTCTGGTTCTTATTTTCTTTTGCAAAAATTTGCATTTTGCCTATTATTCATGTCATTTTGTTTCTTTCTAAATTCATTGGCATAATGCCCTTAATTTTTAGAATAATGACATTGGAATTGGTATTTGTCATACCTTTGTCCATTTGATTGACTCTTGCTTGAGCCTTCACATTGATTCTATTTGTTGCCCCTTCCACTTGTGCTTGCATGGCTGTTTCTTCCACTTGTCTCTGGGCTTCTTCCTTGTCCTCGGTAGTTTGATCTTCCTCGACCTCTACCTTGACCAAAATACATGTGTGTCTTGAAGGCATGCTCCAATGAGGATTTCATCATTTTTTTAGTCTATGTTCATGAGACATCAGGGATGTACAAAGCTCATCCACTGAAAATTGTGAGAGATCCTTTGTATCCTCTATTGCCACTACTATGGCATCAAATCTTGAGGGTAGACTTCTCAAGATTTTCTCCAGTATTATTCTTTCCTCAAGTGTCTCTCTTCGAGACCTTATCTAGGTAACCAACCCAATCAAATGTGTGAAGAACGAGTCTATGTTATCAGACTCTTTCATACAGAGAGTTTCAAAGTCTCTCCTTAGATTTTGTAGCTTTGTTGTCTTCACCTTATCCATGCCTTGATAGGATGTCTTGAGAATATCCCACGCCTCCTTATACTTTGTTGCTGCTACAACCCTTGGGAAAATACCCTCATGCACTGCTTGTAAAATATAGAAGAGGGCTTTGTTGCCCTTCTTTTTTTTATCTCTTAACACATCTCTTTCTTCTTGTGTCAAAGCATTGTATGCTACTGCATCTGCTGGTTCTGGGAACCTATTCTCCAAAAATTCACAAATGTCTTGTGAAAAAAACAGAGCCTTCATTGTAATTTCCCAATAGTCGTAATTTTTTTCATTAAACTATGGTATCTGTGGATTAGTCAAGCTTGTGCTTGTTGCTTCCATTTTCACTGTGTAAACAACTTTTCTCACTATGTGAAAACTTTCTCATTGCTGGAGAATACATTCCACAAAATTTTTCAGAACTCCTTTTAACTCCTCAGTAAAAACACTATCTTTTACTGAGAGTTTTAAACCCGTTCTGATATCATGCTAGAAAATTTTAAAGACACAAGGGGAAAAATGCTTTTGCCTCAACACACGGAGTTCACACAGAGTTGCAGAAATTAATTTAATCAACACAACACATTTACCGAAGTTTACATAGAGTTGTGGAACTCACTTAATCCATATCGTACAGTTTAATCAATTCAAATGAATCTTCATTTCAATATAGAGTGGCAAAGATCAAAATTGCAACTATGGAGAGGAGCAAATATAATTAGCTTATTTTACTCACGGTGAAGCAAGTAAAACATAGTGTTGTGGTAAAATAAATAACTAAAATTTTGGCAACTATATCGAGACTAACCAAACTTTATATTAAAACTTCAAAACATGAAATACATTCCCATATGGAGGCTACAGTTCCTTCACAAGCAAAACAAGATTTGTTTTTAGGCACCCACCAAAATTAGCTCCACGCTTTTCTCCACTTGTCTTTTCACACTTACATTAGACTTCTTTTCAGGCACCCACCAAAATTAACTCCAAGTTTTTCTCCACTTGTCTTTTCACACTTACATCAAAACAACATATATATTTAATACATAGTATGGCAGACATCATTTTCTGAACATTATAAAACTTGCGTGAACTACTAACTTGCAAATTAAATATTTTCCCATGCACATTTACTACCCATGCATTAAATTCTTATTTGAATTCAATTATTTAATCTGTTGGGGAATAGGTAATTGTCTTTTGCTTAGAACTTATCTTCTCTGCACACAAAATTCGTAACCTACAAGAAAAACACTAACTGTGGTGCTGCCAATTCATTTACTCTGGTGGTTGAGATTAATTTCCAACCAATACAATTTCAAAAGTAGGCTCCCATGGAAATAAACACACATATTAAAGCATCATGCATTTGGATTCACTTAACAAGGCACACCAAGAAGATTACATAGCCAACTTTACATGTCAACTTTCAAAAGTAGAATCCTTTACAAAAGTAAACACACATAATATAAGTATTCCTGCATTGGGATTCACTTGCACAACCATAACAACCAGAATTGTTTGACTGTATACAGGAAATCCAATGAACATGTACAATTCAACCCTTAAATTTCCTTCAGTAGTGTTATCTTCGTCGCCAGTACGACCACTAACCTAGGTTACCATCCCCGATGTAAGGGGAATAGCTTTAGCAGCTCACCTTTGTTTTTATTTTCTTCCCCCTCCGAACCTATCACAACATTTCACCCTCGAGTGTCTGTACGATTTCCCTGACAAAATTCTGTGCTTCTTTGTGACCTTATGTTCTGGTCAGAATGTACAGGAAACAATTCCAGTGACTGGCCTTTGTTTTCAGCTTCTTGGATCTTTGATCCTCTCATAATATCACATTCAGAAGGTCTAAGCCTGTACTTTGGGAAAGGATCAATCCATCCCTTCTAACCATATTCTGCATTAAATGAAATTCATGTGATAGACGACTTCACATAGAGGTTGTTTTGCACTAGAACGTAAATCTGGTTGGACTGACAAATTAAACGGCAGCGCAGTTTTTGAATCTTGGTGGGAGGGTGAATTCGTACGTCTCTGTTCATAAGGAAAAATATAATAATTTTTTTATCTTCACCGAATTTAGTAATAAAAAATGTAGACTTGCAGAGTTTTTTGTTAAGAAAATATAAGAATTTCTGGTCTAAAGTTTCTACTGGTCACTTCACCCATCATCAAGGAGAAAGCAATCATGATTAGTGGAGTGTCCAAAAACCCTTAGACAATTTTTTTTCACCAACCCAGCAATATTGAAATTACAATGAAATTGATCGTACCTATGAAGTATATGGTGCCATACACAATGCTAGACTTTGGGACAAACACAAAGCAGAAAAAAAACACCAATATGAAAACGTTGAAAATAATTTAAGTACAAGGCTAAAATAAATGCAGTTTACCATTGGTTGTGTAGGAGAAGTTATGTTTCTTGTTGGAAATTAATTCCAACTGCTGAAGTCAATCAGCAGTAAATGCAGAAGTGAAAGATCCGCGGCACATTGAAGCCAAGGCTAAGGCGGTTGCCTGCAATATTGAACAAATTGCAAAAGGATTGGAAAGCGCACAGGTGTAGTAAAGAGCAGATGGGATTTGATCCCTTTGATATTTTAGCAATGTTTTGTATTGTACACAGAACAGAGTCGTTTTTATGCACAACAGTGCGGAATTAGAAGAAAATACACAGGAGCATATTTCTGAGAGAGAGACAGAGATTTGTTTTGAGAGGCACTATGTCTGTAGCAGTCAGTCAATATTTTGTAAATCCCTCTGTTAGAGGAATAATTTGTAACAACATTTTTTATGAAATAAAAGTTTGTTTTATGAGTTGAAACTCTATTTCCAGTGAGAAATATTTTAATTTCTCTGTGTTAGAAGAAGGGAGTTTATTCTCTTCATTATATTCTGGAATTTTTCAATATTCCAACATGGTATCAGAGCTAGTCCAGGCTATTTGAAGGTCAAATAAGTTGAAGGAAGGAGTTCTTTGTTGCAGTAGCTTCTCTAGTAGTGTGAAGACTCAGCCAAAAATAATCCAAAGGTATTTCTCTATACAGTTTTAGTGTTACTGTTGCAGAACAGTCAAGTTATTTAGATACACAGTCAAGTGTTTTTGAATCATAGTTAAGAGTGCAGAATGGCTGGAGCCAGCACTGGTATGGGTTTGGGAAATATCCATCTCCCACAATTTAATGGGAAAAATTATGACTACTGGTCAATAACTATGAGAGCTTTATTTACCTCACAAGAGTTATGGGAATTAGTTGAGGATGGCTTTGAAGAGCCAGCAAATGAAGTATATTTTTTTGTTTTAAATCAAGCAGGAAGAGAACCGTTGAAGAACAATAAGAAGAAAGATGCTAAGGATCTTTTCTTATTGTATCAAGCAGTGCATGAGAGTGTGTTTCCAAGGATAGCAACAACTAAGAAATCCAAAGAAGCATGGGAAACTCTCATGACAGCTTATCAGGCATGGAAAGAGTGAAGACATCAAAACTTCAGTTGCTGAGGAGAGACTTTGAGAATCTCTGTATGAAAGAGTCAGATACTATTGACTCATTCTTCACTCATGTGATTGGAATGGTCACACAAATTAGATCTCATGGAGAGACTCTTGAAGACAAGAGGATTGCTGAAAAACTCTTGAGAAGTTTACCCTCAAGATTTGATGTGATTGTCACCACCATAGAAGAGACTAAGGATCTCACAATTTTTTCAGTGGATGAGCTACATGCATCACTGATGACCCATGAACAAAGATTGGGTAGGAGTGAAAAATCATCTCTTGAGCATGCCTTTAAGACCCAGATGTCTTTCAGAAGAGGAAGAGGGCAAGGCAAAGGAAGAGGAAAAGGCAGAAGCCAAAACAGACGTGGAAGGAACAGCCCATCACATTCACATGGAAGGTGCAACAGTGAAAATCACAGCCATGGCCAAGGCAGCAGCCAGCAAAGTGGACAGAAAAATGCACAAGGACAGAGGTATGATAAATCCAATGTCCAATGTTACCATTGTAAAAAATATGGTCATTATGCAAATGAATGTAGAAAAAAGCAGCAAGATATGGCAAATAGAACTAGTGCAAATTTCACTAGAGAAAATGTCAATCAAAAGAATTTGTTTTTAGCTTGTAATATATCTGAAGAGAAAAGTGAGGATTTATGGTTTCTAGACTCTGGTTGCTGTAACCATATGACAGGAAACATAGCAATGTTTTCCATGTTAGATGAAAGTGTGAAGTCACAAGTCACACTAGGAACTGATAGCAAAGTTTCTGTTATGGGAAAAGGAGATGTAAATTTTTTAACAAGATTAGGTGCAAAGAAAACCATAGCAGATGTTTATTATGTTCCAGGAATGAAGTGTAACCTCTTAAGTATTGGACAGCTTGTCCATAAGGGGTATAATGTTTTCTTTGATAATGATGTTTGTACCATCATGGATAAACCACCCAGCAAACAATGTATTTCTGAAGTAAATATGACAAGGAACAGGATGTTCCCTCTCAGAATGAGAGCAGACTTGAAGAATGGTGAAGAGAAAGCAGCAGTTGCATAGGAGACTTACCAAAGCGAACCAAAAGATGATAATTGGTTATGGCACTTGAGATTTGGACATCTCAACTTTGGAGGTCTCAATTTGTTAAACAGAAAAGGAATGGTAAGTGGTTTACCATTGACAGAGAAACCGGAAAGCCTTTGTGAAGGTTGTATCTTGGGGAAACAACACAGAGAAATTTTTCCTTCCGGGAAAAGCATAAGGGAAAAATCACCCTTGGAGATTGTCCACTCAGATGTGTGTGGACCGATGCAAACTCCATCGCTTGCAAGCAGCTACTATGTGTTAACATTCATAGATGATTTTACAAGAAAAACTTGGGTTTACTTTTTGAAAAACAAAAGTGAAGTGTTTGGAAAATTTTGCAATTTCAAAACACTTGCTGAGAACCAGAGTGGGCTGCATATCAAAGTATCAAGGACTGATAGAGGAGGTGAGTATATCTTTAAATATTTTCTACGTTTTTGTAGAGAAAATGGAATTCAAAAGAATTTTACAACTAGATATACTCTGCAGCAAAATGGAGTAGCGAAAAGGAAGAATAGAACCATAATGGACATGGCGAGAAGCATGTTAAAGGAAAAGCATTTGTCTAATGATTATTAGGCTGAAGCTGTACATTGTGCAGCGTATATTTTGAACAGGTGCCCTACAAAAGAAGTCATGAACAAAGTACCAGAAGAGGCACGGAGTGGCACAAAGCAAGGTGTCACACACATGAAGGTTTTTGGATGTGTGGCTTATGCACACATTCCAGATCAGCTAAGGAATAAGTTGGATAGCAAGGGGGAGAAATGTATCTTCATTGGATATAGTGAGGAATCCAAGGCATACAGGTTGTATAACCCATCCAACAAGAGGTTTATTATGAGCAGAGATGTTCAGTTTATTGAAGAGGAAGCTTGGGATGGAAGCATAGAGAAAATAATGAATGTTAAACACTGTTTATCTCATGATGAGAATGATGATGAGTTGGCTGAAATACATCCCCAAACAGCAACACCAACACAAGAGCAGCAAAGCACACCCTTGAGGAGAAATGAAAGTGCTTCTCTAAGCACACCACAAGGAGAAAATTCAAGTGCTTCTTTAAGCATTTGTACACCTACTGAAAGAGGTAAGAAATTCAGAAGATTGAAAGAAATTTATGAACAAGATATAACAAATGAAGGTATCAATTCTTTGTTTTGTTTATATTGTCATGTTGATGATACTATTCATTTCGAAGAAGTTATCAAGGATGATAAATGGATAGAAGCTATGGATGAGGAAATAAATGCCATAGAGAGAAACAAAACTTGGGATTTGGTTGAACTCCCAAAAGGTAAAGATGTCATTGGTGTTAAATGGGTCTACGAGACCAAGAGTAATGCTGAAGGAAAAATAGAGAGACATAAGGCAAGACTTGTTTTCAAGGGCTATAAGCAGAAACATGGAATAGATTGTGAGGAAACTTTCGCACCGGTTGCAAGAATGGAAACCGTGAGAGCAGTGCTATCCATAGCAGCACAAAATAAGTGGAAATTTTACCAAATGGATGTGAAGTCATCATTCCTAAACGGAGTGTTAATGGAAGAGATTTACATTTAACAACCTCTCGGCTATGAGAAGAAAGGCCAAGAGCACAAAGTGTGTAAGTTGAAGAAAGCTCTTTATGGGCTGAAGCAAGCGCCAAGAGCATGGTACAGTAGGATACATTCATATCTACTGGAAAATGGATTTGAGAAGTGTGAGGGAGAACCCACCCTCTACATCAAAGAAAATGATGGAAAACTATTGATAGTAGTTTTGTATGTTGATGATGTTATCTTTATAGGTAATGATGATTGCCTTATTGAACATTTTAAAACAGTCATGAAAGAAGAATTTGAGATGACTGATATGGGTTTGTTGAGATACTTCTTGGGAATAGAAGTAGAGCAAGATAAAAGTGGGATTTTCATCTCACAGGAAAAGTGTGTTAATGAGGTACTTGAAATATTTAACATGCGGGAATGCAAAGCAGCAATCACTCCCACAGTGATGGGATTAAAACTCAGCAGAGAGGACAGCAGCAAGGACTTTGATCCTAGTTTATACAAGAGCATAGTTGGCAGCCTTATGTATTTGATTGCAACTAGGCCAGACATAATGCATGTTGTTAGTTTGATTTCCAGATTCATGGAAAAGCCAAAGGATGCACATTGGCAAGCAGCAAAACGAATTTTGAGGTATGTTAAAGGTACAAAAAGTTTTGGTATTTTTTATACTACTTGAGAATGTTCATATTTAGTTGGATACATGGACAGTGATTGGGCTGGAAGTGTAGATGATCGGAAGAGCACTTCCGGTTATGTTTTTCACATGGGTTCAGGAGCCATTTCATGGGCTTCTAAGAAACAACCCATTGTAGCATTGTCTACAGCAGAAGCAGAATATGTGGCAGCTACGGCAGCAGCATGTCAAGCAGTTTGGATGAGAAAAATGTTGAGCAGTTTATGTCAAGAACAGGTAAAAGGGACAGTGATATTTTGTGACAATAGCTCGGCTATTGCATTGTCTAAAAATTTTGTTTTTCATAAAAGGACAAAGCACATTGACACCAAGTTTCACTTCATACGTGAATTGGTTAACAATGGTGACATAGTTTGCAGCATTGCAGAACAGAGGATCAATTTGCTGATATCCTCACAAAGCCACTTGTGCAGAAAAGCTTTGAACATTTCAGGAAATGCCTGGGTATGCAGAAAAACCCAGCAGTTGAAATTAAGGGGGAGTGTTGGAAATTAATTCCAACTGCTGAAGTCAATCAGCAGTAAATGCAGAAGTGAAAGATCTGCGACACATTGAAGCCAAGGCTAAGGCGGTTGCCTGCAATCTTGAACAAATTACAAAAGGATTGGAAAGTGCACAGGTGCAATAAAGAGCAGATGGGATTTGATCCCTTTTATATTTTATCAAAGGCGGTAGCCGTTTTAATTAACAGTAGACTTGAATGCCAAAGAATTTCGTGGCTTCACACCACGGAAGAACAATTTTATTTAAAGACAGTGTTTACAGGCGTTTAAAGCCCTCAACAACCAAATTGAATGAAAATGTGTTTAAAACAAGAGGAGGACAAGTGGTCCCTACCACTTAGGTGCTTTAGCGCAGATCGCAGAGCGCAGCTTTCAGTTTTGAAGAGCAAAGTGTCTTGTTGATATGGAAATCTGTGATGTGCGATGGTTGCACCATCGCATAATCGCATATCGCATATTACAACAATCACCCTCCGCCCATCACCAGAGTTTCATTGAAATTGCGATGTGCGATTGTCGCACCATCGTACGATCGCACAACCTCATGTTATATATATGTTCCGCCATATGAGTTGATTGCGGATGTTTGCGATGCGATCTCATCGCAACATCGCAAAATCGCGAAATCCCAATTTCAGAAGTTTGTTTTGTTTGATCACGCATTCAATGCGCTATGGCGGTGGGGCCGACAGTCGGTTGGTTGTTTTATTTATATGTTTTGTTTATTGTTTTTTAATACATGTGCGGCGCATATATAAAGCAAAGGCCCGAGAGGCAATATACAATGTTTTGTATTGTACACAGAACAGAGTCGTTTTTATGCACAGCAGTGCGGAATTAGAAGAAAATACACAAGAGCATATTTCTGAGAGAGAGACAGAGATTTGTTTTGAGAGGCACTGCGTCTGTAGCAGTCAGTCAATATTTTGTAAATCCCTCTGTTAGAGGAAGAATTTGTAACAACATTTTTTATGAAATAAAAGTTTGTTTTATGAGTTGAAACTCTATTTCCAGTGAGAAATATTTTAATTTCTCTGTGTTAGAAGAAGGGAGTTTATTCTCTTCATTGTTATTGTGGAATTTTTCAATATTCCAACATTTCTGAGAGATTCTGTGATATCTTTTTGAATGATATCTGGGAATGATATCTGTTAGAGTTAGCTTCCTGCTTCTATTTATTGCTCGCCCGATCAACGTGACATACTGTTCCATTCTCAGTTTACAGTAAATTTTTTCTCATTAACAAATTCATGGGTGGTATGTTCTTCACGCTTAAGCTCGATGGAGTTCCAGGGGAATTTAACAACTCCTAATAATAATGTCAAATATAAACATTTAATATCTCAAATTGAATGGACAAAACAATTGAACATGAAAATCACAAAATACATTTGGAAAATGAAGGGTTAAACCCTTTTCACAATTGGATTTTTTGTATTCTGGCCATGGCTAAAAGATATTTTAACACTGCTTAAAATAGATTTCTGGTTTTTGGTATCTCTAACGTGGAATGACTTGTTATTTTTTTTATTTAGTCATATTTCAATTCCTAAATTATTTTGATAAGTACCACTTCAATAGTTTAGTTCAAATTTATGTTAAAAACATCAAAAATTAAAATCCCAGTTAATAATATAGTAATATGATGTGCTAAAATCTTTATTAATAATATCATGAGGATAATAACTTAATTATGATGAAAATTGTTGTATTAACTTCACTCTTCCTTTATGAACTCTTGAGTAAAAAAATAAATATGGACTTCCATGATATCTACAATCTTACTCTAATTTCTTCCAAAGGAAAAAAGAATAAATAAATAAACACTACTACTCAAATCACTAAAATATTTCTTTGGTATTATTATTCCCCATCATATTGCAAACTACAAATAAAATTCTAATTAACAGAAACGAAAATGGTCTCATTCCCAATGAGGGGTCCAAGACACTAGTAGAGGCTGCACGAACTGAGGTACAAAACAAGAAATCGTTATACAAAATACAACCTAAAAAAAATATGGAAAACCATTCATGGTATTCAAAATCAAAGCAAAATAAATAGTTTATCACTGGTTTGAGTGCACCCTATTGAAGGCTAACGGATTCCAACAGTTACTTTTTTTATTCATAGACAGTTCTTGCGTCACGAATTTTTGTTGTGATGGCTTCTTACCCAAGTAAGAATCTAAAACCAATAGGAGAGATTCTTGGCTTCTACATCACCATGAACTTTCAGTAACTTTGTGATGCCATTTAAGCGATTGAAACTAGGGTTACGTTCACCATCTTCTTACAACTGTTCCAAAATCTTCTTCCCTTTTTCTGTGGCTTTCCAATGCGAAGAATAAGATGCTGTAATTTATTTATTTCCTTCCATGGAAAACCCACATTGGGCAGACTGTATAGTAGGGAAAACAAATTGGTGTTCGCACATGGGAAAGAACTATATAGAAAAGCCATACTTCCTCACTCTGTGTTCAGAAACAGTTGCTCACCCACTAGATAAAGAATAAAGAAAAGGACAAGACAAGGGAGAAAAGAGGGGGATAGGGATTGGTCAAGATTTAAAGAGTAAGATGGTGCATGATGGGCTTCCAAGACTAGCTTAGTCTGTAATTTCTTATTAAAGTTATTAGGGTTTTTCTATATTTCAATTCTTCTTTATTTTAAAGGATTCACTAATGATAGAGTAGTTGTAAAAAGGTGCACACGTTAATATTTGAGATTGATCAAAGAAAATTAGATGCTTGGTTGTTAAAATTGGACAATTAGGTCCAAACTCCATGTTGTGATGTTCAGATGAAGATACCAATATTTTTATTGGGTTCCTCTTTCGGAGAGGTGTAAAATCGATCTAAAATTAATCTTAACCCGATGAGAAGAACATTTATTTTTAATTTATTTTCAATAATTTCAAATATGTGCAGGTTGGCGTTAAGGTTTTACACCCCCAGCAAATGTGTCACACACCTCAGTGATTGATATAAATAGAGTCAATGTTGGAGGACATTTCACTTATCTCATCCTCACACATCATCTCTCCTCTTCTAATTGGTTTGAGCTCCTTGGAGGCAATTTCAGTTCACACGTGGGAAAGAAGGACCAAGACGTTGTTGTTCCTGTCGTCGTTGATGTCGTTGTTGCTGCCATTTTTGTTGTCATTGCTGTTGTTGTTGCTGCAGTTGCTGCCGTTGTTGTTTCCGTTGCTGTAGTTGTTACTGGTGTTGTTGTCGTTGCTGTCGTTGGGGCAACGTTAAATTTGAGTTTACCGTGTGGTTGTTTTGAGGACTATTGTGACACATGTTGGATTGGCTGACCAAGGAGACTTTTCTAGTTGAAGCATCCTTTTGACCGCCGTAACGCACAAATTAAAACATATTTCAAAATAATTTCGGTGAAGCACAATCATAGAAGGTAAACCATTTTTCAAAATATTTTGGACAATGAAAGTCAATTAGAAAGAATTCTCATATTCCATTCTATCACCTTCCCACTTTAAAATAAAAATGCTTCCCCATTAGTCAACGTAGTTGGCCATCATATGAAATATGAAAGTTTAAACATCAATTATTTTTGAAAAATCATTGACCTAAAACAATATAATAACTAATTATTTTAAAAAGGTTCTGGAAGTTTGCAACTAATAATCTTAAAATCCCACGACTAAGTCATAAATGAAATGGGCCCATTCAATTATTAAGAAGAATTACTACAAATTTTTCAAGATGCAATTGCAAATTCAGTGAGGCATTGTTGTTAAAATTTTAAAAGACAAGGGAAATAGTTTCCTCTCAATACAAGGAGTTTACATACAATTTTGGAAATGAATTTAATCAAGAAAACATATTTACTGAAGTTTATATAGAGTTGTGGAATTCACAGTTCACACACAGTTTCAGAAATGACTTTAACCAAGACAACACATTTACTGAAGTTTATATAGAGTTGTGGAATTCACTTAATCTAGACCATACAGTTGTGGAAATCAAATTATGAAGTTCTTCTTTTTAATAGAGAGTGGTGGAGATTAAAATTGCAACTATAGTGGAAAAAAACATAGTGTTTTGTAGCTAGTAAAACATAGTGTTGCGGTAAAACACATACTTGAAAAATTCGAGAACTAAATTGAAACTAACGATATTATTACTAAGAGTTGCATTAACCAGGGTTGTAGAGTAACATACAGTAAAACCTATAACTAATTTTCTCTCCTTGTCTTTCCAAACTTACATCCGCCACATTACACAACAGTCTCTAAACTATCCTTGTTAATTCAAAACATATATATCTAAGACATTTAATTCAAGACAAACAAAATCTAATATATAGTATGGACGCACATAATTTTTTGAACATTAAGAAGTTTCTTGAAGTAAACAAAACTTGCGGATTAAATATTTTCCCATACACATTTATTAACCATGCATTAAATTATGTTTGACTTTAATTATTTAATCTGTTGCAGAATGGGTTATCTACTCTGCTAAAAACTTTTCTTTCTCTACAAACTCAATCCACAACCTCCAAAACATTCACTCAGGTATGGCTACTATCTAAAAATTAAACGCGGTAGTTGTGATTAATTTTCTAACACTCCCCCTTAATCGCAACTACCGCCATTGACCATTCCCAGACAATTCATGAGATAAACAAAATTTTCTTGTGCTAATGGATTTGTGAAGATGTCTGCAAATTGTTCCTCTAACCTAAAATCCTACAACACAATTTCACCATTGTTAACTAATTCTCTTATGAAGTGATATTTAGCATCAATTTGCTTTTCCCTCTTATGAAAGAAAAAATTATTTGATAGTGCAATTGATGAACTGTTATCACATAAAATAATGGTTGCTCCATCGTGTTCATGACATAAATCCCGCAACATCCTTCTCATCCAAACTTCTTACCACATTGTTGTTGTTGCGGTGACATACTCAGCTTCTATTGTTGACAATGATACTATCGATTACTTCTTGGAAGCCTATGAATTGGTTCCCAAAACCAAATGAAAAACATATCGTGGCGTGTTCTTTCTGTCATCAACACTTCTTGCCAATTCACTATTAGTGTAACCGACTAGCCTAAAATCATATGTTGTGGAGTAAAAAACATCATACTCCTTTGTCCCATTGACATACTTTAAAATTCTTTTGGTTGCTTCCCAATATGCCTCCTTGGGTGTCTCCATGAACCTCGACACCAAATTCACTGCATACATTATGTCAGGCCTAGTTGCGGTCAAATACATTAGGCTTCCCACCATAATTTTTTATAATGTTGGATTGACATTGCTGCTGCAATATTCCTTGCTCAACTTCAACCCCATGCCAGTTGGATTTCGTGATGACTTGATGTTCTGCATATTAAACCTCTCTAAAATGTCTGCAACATAGTTTTCTTGAGAGATAAAAATGTCATTTTCTGTTTTCTTCACTTCTATGCCCAGAAAATATCTTAGCAACCCCAAGTTAGTCATTTCAAAGTCACTTTTCATGACTTCTTTGAAATCAGTGATGATGAAATCATCACTCCCTATAAAATCAAACCGTCTACCTATAAAACGATAATAAGAAGTTTACCTTCACTTTCTTTGATGTAGAGAGTATGTTCACCATCACATTTTTCAAACCCATTGTCCATCAAGCAAGCAACTATCCTACTATACCATGCATGTGGTGCTTGATTCAGCCCATAAAGAGCTTTCCGCAACCTACACACCTTGTCCTCTTTGATTTCTACCTCATACCCAGGAGGTTGCGCAACATACACTTCCTCTTTTAGTACTTCATTCAAGAACATTGATTTTATGTCCATTTGATACACTTTCTATTTATGTTGCGGGGTAACTGACAACACTATGTGTACTATCTCCATCCTTGTGACTGACGCAAATTTTTCTGCATAGTCTCTTCCATGCTGTTGCTTGTATCCTTTGACAACTAGCCTTGCTTTATGCCTTTCGATATTGACTTCAATGTTGCTCTTGATCTTATAGACCCACTTCACTCCAATGAATTATCTACCTTGCGGAAGTTCCACTAACTCTCATGTGTCATTATTTTCTATTGCTCCTATTTCTTCATCCATTGTCGCAACCCATTTCTCTTCTTTGAATGCATATTCAAAGTTTATTGGGTCATCTACATGACAAAATAATGCAAATAAAGAATTCAAACTAGTGTTATTATCAACGTCATGTTGCTCATAAATTTCATTTAAATTTCTGAATTTTTGTCTTCTTATGCTTGTTGAAGATGGGCTTGGTGTTGCACTTGAAGTAGATGGAGTTTTTGTGGTGTGCTTGGAGAAACACTTGCTTAGTTGCGCAACACTATCCTATTATTTGTTTGCGGTGTCACTTGCTGACTGTTTTGTCAAGTTTTTGTAGGTGGAGGAGGAGTTTGTGTTGAGGAATTACTTGCTGCAATTGATTCCTCTGTATTCATGTGACATACATGTTTCCACATTGATTGTCTTCTCTAAACTTCCATCCCATGCTTCCTCTTTTATGAACTAAACATCTCTATTGATTATGACTTTCTTAGTTGATAGATTGTAGAACTTGTACACCTTGGATTCATCATTGTGCCAAACAAATATACATTTCTCCCCCTTGTTGTCCAACTTCTTCCTCAACTCATCTAGGACATGTGCATACGGCACACACAAAAACACTCTCATGTGAGTGACATATTGTTTTCTTCCACTCCATGCCTCTTCAAGAATAATATTCATAACACTTTTGGTAGGACACCTATTAATAATATATGTTGCACAAGTAACATATTCAACCAAATAATCATTTCGAAAATGCTTTGCCTTCAACATGCTCCTTTCCATTTCCATGATGGTCCTATTCTTTCTTTCCACGACACCATTTTTCTAAGGTGTATACCTTGTTGTAAACCTCTTGTGAATTCCATGCTCTCGGCAAAAACATAGGAAGCCATTTGAGATATATTTTCCACCTCTATCAGTCCTCAACACTTTGATGTGGTGTCTACTTTTCTTCTCAACAAGATATTTGTAGTGGTGGAAGCGGTCATACACTTCACTTTTCTGTTTTAGGAAATAAACCCATGGCTTCCTTGTGTAGTCATCTATGAAGGTCAAAATATAGTGGCTGCCACCAAATGATCATATTTTCATTGGTCCACATAAATATGAGTTGAAAATCTCCAAAGGTTCCTTTGCCCTTATTAACTTTCCTGCTGGAAATGATTCTATGTGTTATTTTCCCAAGGTGCATCCTTCACATAGGCTGTCCAATTTTTCTATGACTGGAAATCCCTTCACCATGCATTTCCTATGAAACAAATTCAAACCTCCAAAGTTGATATGGCCAAATCTCAAATTCCATAACCAATTTTCATCTTTAATTTCTTCTTGAAAGTTTTCTTGTATGAAAACTGCTACAACACCTTCTTCCTTCAAATTTGATCTTAGCTTGAGAGGAAACATTCTATTGTTTTTCATATGAACTTTTGCAATTAGTTGTCTACTTGGAGGCTTATCCAAGATTGTGCATACATCATTCTCGAAAAATACATTGTAGCCCTTTTGCATTAGCTATCTAATGCTTATGAGGTGATGTTTCAAACAAGGAACAAAATAAACATATGACATGAACTTCTTCTGTCCTTTCTTTGTTAGAATGTTGACTCTACCTTTTCTCATTACAAAGGCTTTGCTATCAGTCCCCAATGTCACTTTAGATTTACACTTTCATCTAGATTAGAAAAAATTTCTATGTTTCCAATCATGTGGTTTCTACACCCTGAATCTAGAAACCATAATCTCCTCGCTTTTCTTGTGCTACATTACAAGATAAAAACATGCTATCATGGATCTGATTTTCCTTTGTGAAATCTGCACTTGGTTTGCTACCTATGTCATATTGCTTCTTTCTACACTCTTTGCATAATGACCATATTTTTTACAATAATGACATTGAACTTTAGATTTATCAAACCTCTGACCTTGTGCTTCATGTTAGCTTGGGCCTTGACTTGGATTTTGATGGTTGCATCTTCCACTTGAACTTGTAGGGCTGATTCTTCCACCTCTGTGTGGGCTTCTTTCTCTTCCTCTATAATTTGATTTTCCTCGACCTCTACCTTGACCAAATGAAACTTGTGTCTTGAAGGCATGCTCCAATGATGAGTTAGTACCTCTTTTTAGTTTGTGTTCATGAGAAATCATTGATGCATGAAGCTCATGCACTAAAAATTGTGAGAGATCATGTCTCTTCTATGACCAAAACTATGGAATCAAACCTTTCTCGCAAGCTTCTTAAAACTTTCTCAACAATTCTTCTTTCCTCAAGTGTCTCACCATGAGACCTAATTTGGGTAACCAACCCAATTACATGTGTGAAAGATGAGTCTGCATTCTCAAAATCTTTAATACAAATTGTTTCAAAATCTCTTCTCAATATTTTTAGTCTTTTTGTCTTCACCTTTTTCATGCCTTGGTAGGATATGTGGAGGGTATCTCATGCTTGCTTGGATTTCGTTGCCGCTTCAATCCTTGGGAAGATACTTTCATAATCTGCTTGAGATATGTAGAAGAGGGTTTTGGAGTCCTCCTTCTTGTCATCTCTCAACACATCTTTTTCTGCTTGTGTCAAAGCATTGTATACTACTACATCTGCTAGTTCTTGGAATAGTTCTTGGAAACCATTCTCCACTAATTCCCAAATATCTTGACAAGAAAAAAGAGCCTTTAATGTAATAGCCCAATAGTCGTAATTTTTGCCATTAAATTGTGGTATTTGTGGATTAGTCAAGCTTGTGATTATTGTTGTCTTTTTATAGAACATGTTTTTAACCAAGACAACTCATTTACAAAAGTTTACAGGCGGAATTCACTTAATCCAGACCATATGGTTGTAGAAATCAAAATCAAATTATGAAGGTCTTCCTTTTAATACAGAGTGGTGAAGATTAAAATCACAACTATAGTGGCACTAATAGAATCAACTTAATTCAGACCATAGGGCTCCAGAAATCAAAATCAAATTATGAAGGTCTTCCTTCTAATACAGAGTGGTGGAGATTAAAATCACAACTATAATGGAGCTAATAAAATCAATTAATTTTACTCACTGAGTAAAACATAGTGTTTCAGTAAAACACATACATAGTGTTTCGGTAAAACACATAAGTGAAAAATTCTAGAACCAAATAAGATGTAACCAAACTTTATATTATAATTCCTAAACACAACACACATTAATATGGAGGCTGCTGGCTCCTTCACCAGAAAAACTATTCTTATTACTAAGAATTACATTCACTAGAGTTGCAGAGTAAATTTGCTCCACTATTTTCTCCCCTCTTTCTAGAATTACACCCCCACATTAATCCTCAGTCTTTACATCTACCACATTACACAACACTCTAACCTATGCTTGTTAATTCAAACATATATATCTAAAACAATTAGTTCATGGCACACAAAATTTAATACATAGTATGGGCGGACTTGAACATTACAGAAGTTGTGTGAAGTAAACAACAGTTGGGGATTAAATATTTTCCCATACACATTTACTAACTATGAAAACTCAATAAGTAAACCACAATTTACTAACTAGAAAACTCAATGAAAAACTCAATAAGTAAACCACAATTGCTGATTAAATATTTGCACTTACACATTTACTAACAATGCAAACTCAATCCACACAACAGTTGAGGATTAAATATTTGCCCATACACATTTACTAACTATGAAAACTCAATAAGTAAACCACACTTGCTGATTAAATATTTGCACTTACACATTTACTAACAATGCAAACTCAATCTGCAATCTGTTGAGGTTTATCCGCAACCTACAAAACATTCATTCAAACTGTTGTCAAAAAATTAAAAGATGTAGTTGTGATTAATTTTCCAACAATTGTGATTGCATAATTCCAAGTAAATACAAATTCAAAGTTTGACTCCGATGGAAATAAACACACATATTAAAGCAGCATGCATTCGAATTCACTTAGCAAGTCACAACAACCAGATTACATGGCCTAACTTTCAAAAGTAGAATTCTTTACAAAAATAAACACGCACAATATAAGTATTCCTGCATTTGGATTCACTTGCACATCCATAACAACCAGAATTGTTTGACTGTATACAAGACATCCAACGAACATGTCTTAACTGTACAATTCAACCCTAAAATTTCCTTCAGTAGCGTCATCTTGGTCGCCAGTACGACCGCTAACCTAGGTTACCGTCCCGATGTAAAGGGAATAGCTCTAGCAGTTCACTTTTGTTTTTATTTTCTTCGCCCTCCGAACCTATCACAAAATTACACCCTCGAGGGTCTGTACGATTTCCCTCACAAAATTCTATACTTCTTTGTGACTTTATGTTCTGGTCAGGATGTACAGGAAACAATTCCAGCAACTGGCCTTTGTTTTCAGCTTCTTAGGTCTCCGATCCTCTCATAATATCACATTCAGAGGGTCTAAGCCTGTACTTTGGGAAAGGAACCAGCCATCCGTCCCTTTTAACCATATTCTGCATGTCATTTTTTAAATTCATGTCACAGACGGCTTCACAGAGAGGTTGTTTCGCACGAGAACGTAAATCTGGTTGGACTGGCAAATTAAACTGCATCAGAGTCTCTGAATCTTGGTGGGAGAGTGAATTTGTACGTCTCTGTTCACAAGGAAAAATATAATATTTTTTTTATTTTCCACCTAATTTAGTAATAAAAAATGTAAGCTTGCACAGTCGTTTGTTAAGAAAATATAAGAATTTCTGATCTAAAGTTTTTGCTGGGCACTTCACCCACCCATCATCAGGGAGAAAGCAATCATGATGAATGAAGTGTCCAGTAAAAAGTTTACTGATCACTTCACTCATCATCAAGGAGAAAGCAATCATAATGAGGAGTGAAATTATAATTGCAAACCCAGCAATATTGAAATTATAATGGACTGGTTATATGAAATTGGTCGTACCTGTGGAGTATATGGTGCCAAAGCCATTGCAGGGGCCAAGCCAATGCTAGACGCTGGGACAAACACAAAGCAACAAAATAGAAAAACCAATATGAAAACGTTTAAGAATATTTAAAAACATGGCTAAAATAAATGCAGTTTACCATTGGTTGGGTAGGAGAAGCTAGGGTTCTTAGAGCTTCCAGTGATATCTTTTTGAATGATTGAGTACTCCTGATTAGATTTATTTTCCTGCTTCTGTTTCTTGCTCGCCCGATTAACGTGACATACAGTTGTCAAACGACTGTAAATGTTTTCTCATAAACAAATTCACGGGCGGTATGTTCTCCACGCCTAAGCTCGATGGAGATTGAGAGGCATTTAACAACTCCTAATAATAATGTCAAATATAAACATTTAATATCTCAAATTTAATGGACCAAACAACTGAACATGAAAATCACAAAATACATTTTGAAAATTTAGCGTCAAACCCTTTTCACAATTGGTTTCTTTGTATTCTGACAATGGCTAAAAGATATTTTAACAATGCTTAAAATAGATTTCTGGTTTCTGGTGTCTGATGTGGAATGACTTGTTATTTTTTTTATTTAGTCATATTTGAATTCCTAAATTATTTTGATAAATACCATTTGTAATGGTTTGTTCAAATTTCTCTTAATAATATTAAGAATTAAAATCCCAGTTAATAATATGATGTACTAAAATCCTTAATAATATGATGAAGTAAATTATTTTGATAAATATTATTATAATGACTTAATTCTGATGAACATTATTGTATTTATGAACCCTTGAGTAAAAATATAACTGTGGACTTCCATGATATCTACAATATTAGTCTAATATCTTCCATGGGAAAAAATACTAAATAAATAAACACTACTACTCAAATCACTATAGTATTTCTTTCTTATTATTATTCCCCCATCATATTGCAAACTGCAAATAAAATTCTAATTAAGAAGGCTGCACGAACTGAAGTACAAAACAAGAAATCGTTGTACAAAATAAAACCTAAACAAAATATGGAAAACCATTCATGGTATTGAAAATCAAAGCAAAAAAAATAGTTTATCACTGGTTTGAGTGGACCCTATTCAAGGCTGACAGATTCCGGCAGTTAGTTTTTGATTCATAGACAGTTCTTACATCACGAATTTTTATTTTGATGGCTTCTTACGCGAGTGAGAATCTGAAACCAATAGGAGACATTCTTGGCTTCTGCATCACCTTGAACTTTAAGTAACTTTGTGATGTCATTTAAGCGATTGCAACTAGGGTTACATTCACCAGCTTCATACCACTGTTCCAAAATATTTTTTTGATTTTCTGCGGGTTTCCAACTCGAAGAATAAGATGATGTAAATTCTTCATTTCTTTCCATGGAAAACCCACGTTGGGAGACTCTATAATAGGAAAAACAGATTCCTTTAGCTTTGATAGACTTCTACATATAGAAAAGCCATACTTCTTCGCTATGTGTTCACAAACAGTTGCTCACCCAAGATGAATATTAAAGGAAACGACAAGATAAGGGAGAAAAGAATCCATATTAGTAACTATATGGTCCAGACTCAAAAGGTAAGATGGTCGATGTCACTATTAAAGTTATTAGGGTTCATCTTTATTTCAATTCTTCTCCATTTTCGAAGGCTTCATGAATGATAGACCAGTTGTAGAAAGGTGCACAGTCTAAGGTTTGAGATTTATCAAAGAAAATTAGATGCTTGGTCTTGTGTGAGTAATGAGCTATGGTGGATTTAGAATGACTGTTATGGATGACCCATGTAGAAAACAAGGAATCTTATAGACCCTTGCTCCTAACATCCTATCAGATATGTCTCTGTCCTATAAGAACAAATTCTGAAGGGTTTGTGGGGTTTGAATACAATTTGTAAAGTCTTCTTGGCCAAAATATTAGCAATAAGATCACTTGTTCCCTTAATGTATGGGAGAGTGACTTGGAAACCAGAAAGGGAGGGGTCCAAATTTTTTGGTTTAGGGTGAGAAACCCATTTGAGAGGTATAGAGACCTAAGAAAAGGAATAACCATTGTCTTTGAAAACTTTGACTAGATGGGATTTTTTAGCTTAAATAAATAAATTGGGAGCACATATTTTTAAGATTCATAGATGTCTTTTGGATTAATCACATTATTATGACTTAGTCTACGTTTCTAACTAGGTAATGCAATTCATCCTTAATGCAAAAGACATTTATCTACTTTGTGGATCACAAAACACTTAGATCTAACATTTTTAAGGCTCTCTTGAAAAGTGTTTTAAGAACTAAGGACTTTTGGGATGGGTGGTGATGATAGAGCCCATGGAGATGGGGCTTGGAGATAGCTCTTGGTGTGAGTATTTTTTCTATAGACTTTATGGGAGAGGGAGCCTTTGAGGAGGTGGGTCAGAAGGACATCTAAGAAAGTAAGAGAATTGTTTGACTCAATTTCCATGTTGTAAACTGGATATGAGGGGAGATTTTATTAAGATGGGAGTGAAAGGGGTCTAGTGCAAGCCTTCCACATTGCCAAATGAAAAAAAGTGTAATAAAAAAAATCTAAACTAGCATTTGGAGTTGAAATGTCATGAATTGACAGCTCTGGTTTCAAAATGTTCCATAAAGATATTGGCCACTATCTAGGATAGGGGGATCTCATAGAAGTATAAATGGTTTTTGAAAGTAAAGGTGGACTGAAGTATCACGTTAACTATTTTGGGGCCAACTAGTTGGGAGATCTAGTTGAGAGAATTGGGGACAAAGATATTACTGAAAAGGGAAACAACTTCATGGATTTTAAAATGTAACTAAACATCTCCAACTAGGTTTCAATTTAATAAAAATATGTGATTATATATAGAGAAAGTTAAGCACAAAATTAAATATCGAATCAATATATATATATATATATATATAAGTAAAAATAGTTAAGAAGGAAATCAAATATCAAATTTTGTTAAACCAAATCCTGAAATAATAAACTATCTAAATCACATTAAATAATTGCACTAACTAAAACCAATTTCAAAATAAGTCCAGTCCTAAAAATAGTAAGCTAGTAAGCTAACTACATCATTTGACATAACTAACCAAAACCAATTTCAAAATAAGCCCAGTCCTAAAAATAGTAAGCTGGTAAGCTAACTAAATCATATTACATAATTAGATTAAACAAATGCACAAATTAAAACATATTTCAAAATAATTACGTTGAAGCGCAATCATAGAAACTAAACCATATTTCAAATTATTTTGGACGATGAATGTCAATCTAGTAACTGTGATAGAAAGCATTCTGATATTCCATTCTCTCACCTTCCCAGTTTAACATAAAAATGCTTCCCCATTAGTCGGTGTAGTTCGCTATCATATGAAATATGAAAGTTCAAACATCAATTATTTTCGAAAATTCATTGGCCTAAAACAATATAATAACTAATTATTTTAAAAAGGTTCAGGAAGTTTGCAATTAATAATCTTAAAATCCCACCACTACCTCAGAAATCGAATGGACCCATTCACTTATTAAGAAGAATTACCACAAACTTTTCAAGATGCAATGGGAAATTCACTGAGGCATTCTGATTGCAAAACTCTAAGTAAATAAAAATTCAAATGTAGACTCCCATGGAAATAAACGCATATTAAAGCATTATGCATGCCGATTCACTTAGCAAAGCACAAGAAGCAGATTACATGGGCAACTTTGCATGTCAACTTTCAAAAGTAGAATCCTTTACAAAAGCAAAAACACACCATATAATTATTCCTGCATTTGGATTCACTTGCACAACCATAACAACCAGAATTGTTTGATTGTATACGGAACATCCAATGAACATGTCTTAACTGTACAATTCAACCCTAAAAATTTCCTTCAGGAGTGTCATCTTGGTAGCCAGTACAACCGGGAACCTAAGTTACCTTCAGGATGTAATGGGAAAAGCTCCAAAAGTTCACCTTTGTTTTTATTTTCTTCGCCCTCAGAACCTATCACAACATTAGTCCCTCGAGGGTCTGTACCATTTCGCTCACAAAATTCTGTGCTTCTTTCTGACCTTATGTTCTTGCCAGAATGTACAGGAAACAATTCCAGCAACTGGCCTTTGTTTTCAGCTTCTTGGGTCCCTGAACCTGTCATAATATCACATTCAGAAGGTCTAAGCATGCTCTTTGGGATGGGGGACCAGCCATCCGTCCCTTCTAACCATATTCTGCGTGTCATTTTTTGAAATTCACTTCACAGACTGCTTCACGGGAGAGGTTGTTTTGCATCAGAACGCAAATCTGGTTGGACTGACAAATTAAACGGCAGCACGATCTACGAACCTTCGTGGGAGGATGAATTTGTATGTCTCTTTCATAAGGAAAAATATAATAAATTTTATATTTCCACCTAATTTTAGTAATAAAAAATGTAAACTTGCCTGAGTTGTTTGTTAGAATATAAGAATTTTTAGTCTAAAATTTCTACTAGTCACTTCACCCATTATGAGGGAGAAAGCAATCATGATGAGTGAAGTATCAAAATTACTTCACCCATCATCAAACAGAAAGGAAAGCAATCATGATGAGTGGAGTGTCCAAAAAAACCTTGGACACAATTTTTTTTTTTGGTAAACCCAGCAATATTGAAATTATAATGGGCTGGTTATATCAAATTGGTCGTACCTGTGAAGTATATTGTGCCACAGCCATTGCAGGGAAGTGGCCAATGCCAGATGCTGAGACAAACACAACAACAATGTAAATAAAAACCAATATGAAAACGTTTAAGAATATTTAAAAAAACAAAATAAATACGATTTACCATTGGTTGTGTAAGAGCAGCTAGGGTTCTTAGAGCTTCCTGTGATATCTTTTTGAATGATTGATTTTCTGGTTGAAGTTATTTTTCTGCTTCGTTTCTTTTTTGATCAACGTGACATACAGTTTCTTTCTCAGTCGACTATGACGTGGCCTTCTTTTGAACCAATTTCATGGGCGATGATACTCCACGCCTAAGCTCGATGCTATGTTCTACATCTAAGCTCGATGGAGATTCAGGGGCATTTAATAACTGCTAATAATAATATCAAATTTAAACATTTAATATCTCAAATTTAATGGACAAAACATTGGCTAAAAAATATTTTAACAATGCTTAAATAGATTTCTCGTATCTCTGACGTGGAATGACTTGTTATTTCTCTGATAACCTAAATAATTTTGATAAATATCATTGTAATCCCTTAGTTCAAGTTTCTGTTAATCACATGAAGAACTTAAATCCTAGTTAATAATATAATGTGCTAAAATCCTTGTTAATAACATGATGAGCATTTTGATAAATATTATGGTAATAGCCTAGTTCTCACATACATTATTGTATTGGCTTCACTCCTCGCTTTATGAACTCTTAAGTAAAAAAACAACTGTGGGCTTCCCTGATATGTACAATCTCGCGCTAATCTTATGATTGAAAACCAAAACTAATTTCTTCCATGCCAAAGAAGAATAAATAAATAAAAAATACTATCCAAATCACTACAATATTTCTTTGTTATTATTATTCCCCATCATATTGCAAACTGCAAATAAAATTCTAATTACCTGAAACGAAAATGGTGTCATTCCCACTGAGGATTCCAAGACACTGGGAGAGGCTGCACGAACTGAGGTACAACACAAGAAATCGTTATAAAAACCCTTGAGAGTATTCAAAATAAAACCTAAACAAAATATAGAAAACCATTCATGTTATCCAAAATGAAAGCAAAAAAAATAGTTTACCACTGGTTTGAGTGGAACCTATTGAGGGCTGAGAGATTCCGGCAGTTACTTTTTGATTCATAGACAGTTCTTGCATCACGGATTTTCGTTGTGATCGCTTCTTATGCGAGTGAGAATTCTTGCTCGCCCGATCAACGTGACATACAGTTTCATTCTCAGTCGACTGTAAATGTTCTGTCATTACCAAATTCATGGGCGGGGTTTTCTCCGCGTCTAAGCTGGTTGGAGAATCTGGCGAAGTTAACAGCTCCTAATAATAATGTCAAATATAAACATTTAAGATCTCAAATTTAATGGACAAAACAATTGAACATGAAAATCACAGAATGCATTTTGAAAATGTAGGGTTAAACCCTTTTCACAATTGGTTTTTTTATTCTAATAATGGCTAAAAGAAATTTTAACAATGCTTAAAATAGATTTTATAATATTCAATTTTTAGGATTAATCACATCATTACGACCAAATTTTAATCATGTGATTAATCTTAAAATTTTTGGATCTATAGATGACAAAAATCTTAAATCTAACAATATTCAAATCTATATTAATAGCATTATAAAACTAAATTATTTTCATAAATACTATAGTTTTAATGAATATTACCGTATTGGCTTTATCCCTTGCTCTATAAACTTTTAGGTAAAAATAACTGTGAGCTGCGCTAATATCGTCAATCTCACTCTAATCTTACGATTGAAAACCAAAACTAATTTCTTCCGACCCAAAAAAGAATAAATAAATAACACTACCCAAATCATTAAAATATTTCATTGTTATTATTATTCCCCATCATATTGCAAACTGCAAATAAAATTCGAATTACCATAAACGAAAATGGTCTCATTCCAACTGAGGGTTCCAAAACACTGGGAGAGGCTGCACGAACTGAGGTACAAAACAAGATATCGTTATAAAAACCCTTGAGAGTATTGAACATAAAACTTAAACAAAATATGGTAAACCATTCAAAGCAAAGCAAAAAAAGAAATAGTTTACCAGTTGTTGGAGTGGACGCTATTGAAGGCTGAGAGCTTCCGGCAGTTACGTTTTGATTGAGAGACAGTTCTTGCATCAGAGATTTTTGATGTGAACGCTTCCTGCGCGAGTGCGAATTCTGAAACCAGTATGAGACATTCTTCGCCTGCACATCACCATGAACTTTCAGTAACTTAGTGATGTCATTTACCCGATCCCGACTAGGGTTACGTTCACCCTCTTCAAACAACTGTTCCAAAATCCGCTTCTGGTTTTCTGTGGGTTTCCAACGCGAAGAAGAAGATGCAATTTCTTCATTTCTTTCCATGGAAAACCCAGATTGGGGAGACTCTATATTACGAAAAACAGATTCTTTCCGCTGTGATGGATTTCTACTTGGAACATTTATGTTCGCAGGGCGGAAAGAACTATCTCTAAAAGCCATACGTCCTCGCTCTGTGTTCACAAGTAGTTGCTCACCCACATGAACAAATTGGAAAACCCTACACAACTATATATTAGTTTCAAATATTAAACAAAACGCGGGAAACTAATGTGGCAATTAAAATTAAGATTGAAATTCCGGACAATCAGGACACAAAAACTGCATGAGGATGTTTGAGGAGATAGATCGATGGATAGATTAATTAGAGGGGACAGTAAAAAGGAGAATTAGGACAGAAAAACTGCATGAGGATGTTTGAGGAGAAGGATCGACCGATGGATTAATTAGTGTGCATAGTAAAAAGTGGAATTTTACGAATCCCATAGATATCTCGGGAGCAAATGACTTTAATTTCCCCGAGTCCCGGATTTCAAGTGAGAATCTCCCCCAAACAAGGGGCCCGGACGCATTTGTCATCGTGCAAAACCCTCGAAAACAAATTATGACCTTAAATTTATTATTGGACTCAATGAAAAAAATTAATAAAAATTGAGAAATAGGGTGTATATACCACAAACCGATCTAAATCCTTGTCAGGTTCAATTAATTTTAATTTCCCTCCATTTTCCTTTAATTAATTTGAATTTCCTTACCAAATCACATATCAAAGATAAATTTAATTATAATTTCCCTCAACGGGCTATTAATTACTTTTTAATTTATTCGAATTTCTTTGCTAAAATTGGGCATCAAAAAGCATAAAAATTGAAAAATAGGGTGTATATATCACAAATCGGTCTCAATCCTTGTCATGTTCAATTGATTTTAATTTCCCTCCATTTTCCTTTAATTAATTTGAATTTCCTTACTAAAATCACATATCAAAGAAAATTTTAATTCTAATTTCCCTCAACCGGCCTTTAATTAATTTTTAATTTATTCGAATTTACTTGCTAAAATCGGGCATAAAAAAACATTTTTTCGAGTAGAAATAAAAGTTCCCTAGGTACCTAAAAGGAGGGATAACACACATGTTTCCTCTATGTTGTGATAGAAATATTACTAAAGTTTGGATAGCATATAATCCACGACTCAACAATAGCTTGAATTGTATGCAAGAGATAATCGAAGGCTCAACAAAATAATTAATAAAAGTTGGGGACGATGGTGTCTTTTGCCACAAATTAGTCTAAATCATTGTCAAATTTAATTAATTTTAAATGCCATCAATTGGCCTTTAATTAAATTTCACTTAATTTCAATTTCCTTATTAAAATCACACTTGAAAGGACAACTTTTCCTTTCAAAATAAAAGTTCCCTAGGTATATAAAAAGAGGGATCTCATGGATCAAATGGGATCATATCACCTTGCCAAAGAAATGGGGAGGATGGGGAATGAAAAACGTAATAAATTTTTCCAAAGACCTTGTTGTGAAATTATGTTGGCAAGTCGTGACAACCAAAAATTTATGGACAAAGGTGGTCATCTAGAAATGTATCATCCCGCTTTGTATTGTAGACTCGATTAGGAGACCAAATTGGAACAAAAATAACATCTCCTCAATTTGGCAAGCTATGTTAAACTCAATTGAACACATATGAGTTGGTATTTCTTAGAGAATTGGATCAAGCAGAGAAGTTCGCATTGGAATGGATGCTTGGTCAGATTGTGGGAATGCACACATTTTGTCATCGGAGCTCACCCAATTTCTGGTGAATTATGGTATAAAGACACTTAAGCACATCGCAGACCCTCACAACACTTATATATTTACTCAGGCATGTAAATTAGCTCTCACTCTGGGGCTACCTGTTGCTTGGCATCATGAATAGGAAAATTATATAACCACTCTCACAGAAGCACACGTTAGGATTATGGATAAGGATGAAAACATTATTTGGGCTTTGTCCCTCCAAGACGGAGAAGTTTGCCTAAGGATGCTTATCCCACGATATATGCTCATCATGGGGCCCCCAATCTCCTATCTAGTGGTGGCACCCGCTCTAGAAATTAAAGGCCCGCCCAAATCCAGTTTTTCATGTGGTGCATCGTGTTCAATGTGTTCAACAAAACAAGTATCCTTCGGCGGTAGTTTCCAGAGTCTGATTTACCTGGTGTGTGCTGCGGGAATGCATAAGAAAGTATCGACCACTTATTTCTTCACTACACCTCTATATCTACTTTATGGCATCAATTATATCAATTATTGGCCATCAACATCAGATGGTCGGGGAAATCAATACTATCCACATGGGAATCATGGTTGAATCAAGCTCATTCCTCCAAGCTCAGAAATTTTCCTCTGCTGGTTTGTTGGAGTATCTGGTTAGGCATGAATAAGCTCATATTTAGAGAAACCATCGCAATCAAACATTATCTTGCGCCCACATCTCAGCAGTATACAACTCAATTCCAGAGGATGACCCCAAACATCTACAGAGGACCATCACTATAGAAATCATTAACAAATCCTACTCATGGGCTTATGTCGATAGATCAGCACATCAAATAGGATGTGGCGACCATGTTGTCTTATATTTCAGTGATGAAAATTTCTTCAAAATAAGGATGGGACTAGGGAGAGGCACAAACGAATACTCAGAACTTAATAGTCTCAAACATATAATCACCTTTGATTTAGGAAAAGGTTGTCGGCATCTTCAGACTTTTGGAGACTAAAAAATTGTCATTAATTAGTTTAACCAAAAATTTGTATGTCATGTGCACGCACTCGGAACTTATTGGATGAATGTTAATAATAAAATCACAATTTGAGTCTATATCTTGTTAGCTTATCTACAGAGAAAGGAACTAGCTTTTCGATCTCCTTTCCAAGGAGGCAACGCAGAAGCCACGTGGTTACTGGATGATTCAGGATCAGATTTATCATGTCTTCTATCAGTTTTTCCACAGCCTTTTTGATGATCATCATGCATAGGGGGCTACATTTCCCTGACTTTTTGGGTTGACCCATTGATGGAACTTTTTTACATATATTTGTTATTTTGCACAGGTTTACAAATATACTATTATTGTATATTTATTTTCACTTGCAACATACCCATTACAGTAATGTAACATACAATTTCAGTATGTGGCTCGCCACCATATTTTGATATATGCTTCATGGAAGCACCTTGAACATGTAATTTTCAATATTATATATAATGAAATTTAAGATTTTTCCTTGGGGAAAGAAAAAAAGAAAAAAAGGATCTCATATATGTTTTCCCTATGTTGTAGTAATAATATTACAAAATCTTGGATGACATACAAGAGATTCAATTCCTTTGATGGGATGGAATAATTGGTAAAAGTGGAATACAAATTATGCTTTGCATAATTTGTAGTAACTTAATAAAAATGTGTAACTTTTAATTATTTTAAATATGTATATAGTTTAATTATATAAAAATAGATCTCCCCGATGGGGTTGACGGACCCGTTAGAATGTGTGGCAATTAGGTGGCGTATGAAGCCCATCTGGCCTCCACATGCCAACTGAAAGCTCCTTAATGGTCCTGAGCATCATTAATACTCAGTAGGTGGGCACTACTCCCGCCAGCTACAATGTTAATTTCCCTTTTCATTCTGGAACGAATCTTACTGTATTGTGTTGGGCGATGAGGCGAGGGTCTATAGAGAATTTTGGTTTTAAATTTTCATTTTCCCAACAACGGTCATGACTATGGACAAGCAAGGGAGGTGAGATATGAAGTAGCTAGGAAGAAGGTGAGTTCTCATCCAGGGGAGGCCTGTGGTATCATAACATGTTGTGGTCGATTGCGGCTCTGTGGCCCCGCCGAGGTCTTATGTGTTTGTTCTTTGTGCATCTAGCTCTAACCACAGAGGTCAAATTGGGCTCTAGACCGCACCACTAGTTCCTTAGTTTGTTGTTTGGATATAGTTTGGCTTTGTGGCATGAGCATCTTGAGGTCAATTCTACTAGTAATGTTAGGAGATATTCCATGAAAATTTTCTCATGTTGTCCATCTAGATTTGTGGGTCGCTCATCTCTCGGCGAGAAGGGATCAATTCACACAATTTTGTTCTGGGGTGGTGCAGAGGATCTCTGGAAGTTGAAGTCTCGCGCCTCTAGTCCTGAGTAGGTCAAGTCTAGTAACTCGTTGCATGGCTTCCTATTCACTGCTCAATTTTGTTCTATTTGTTTTTTTGTCATATAAGAGGTTATACCACAGAACTGGTGGGAAGCGCTAAGATGGTCGATGTGAGTTTATTTGTTTGTATTTGTTTGTCAGAAATTACCCTTGGCTTGCCTCAATGTCACGCTAGAGGGGTCGTCTACACGGGGGGATGTTTCTCCTTGTCCTGAAGTAAATCAACTACAAAATGAGGGAAATCACTCATCCTTTGATGATGCCACCAGCCTGGACACAGAGGAGGATGTGACCATTTCTCATTTTAGCTCTTTGGGGAGAGTTTTAGCTCCATTCACCCTAGACACAATCATACACTAGCTCTTGAATATCCAATTGAATATCGATATCATGAGGAACCAGCACTACAAGGATTATAATTGACTGGTGGCTTATATTAATGAAGTACATCATGTCCAGAATGAGATCCTGGACAATATAGAAAGCCTCCAATAACACTATTAGCACACCAATGATCACCTTCGCACTCTTAAGGTGAGGATTGAACACATTTACTTCCATATGCATCATCATGCCACTTTCTTTGTTCCCTCTCCTAAATTTCCACCCAATCCACCTGCTTGAGAGGTTGTTTCTTATTGTATATGTGGCTCAATTTTGGCAAATGTATGGTATGGCCAATAGGCCTAGCAGAAATAAAATATGATACTCCGTGTACTATTTTATTATAGGCCCTATGCTCTCTAAATATTTCTGGCAAGAGAAGAAAGGGCCTTGGGAGAGGAATTTTGTACTTAACTTCCTTTCGATAATATAATGCAAGTTTGTTGATCGATAAAAAAAAGGCATACTAGAAAATGATAAGTTGTTTATTATGCTAAATTTTTGTAAATAAATATTAATTATAATAACTTTGAGTCAATTATTTTTCAACTTTTAATATGTTATAGTTGTATATGTATAATTTATTTCAATCATTTATTTTGAGGAAAAAAAATTATTTCAATTCCTCATCATGTATGACTTGTACTGTGTAAAAAATGAAGATGTGGTGCATCATATGTGACTTGGCATATGTAACAAGTGTAGAATGTGTATTCATCCCTCAACACTAAATCTAGATCATGTTATCCCCACATTATGAGCCAAGTTATTATGAAACATTAATAATGATTTAATAGACCATAATAAAGCTTGCAGGAATCACAATAATGAGAATTTAGGTTAAAAACCAAATCATTCATAATGAAATTAGATTGAGATATTGTATGTATTGAAGAACCTCGTGTCATTTTCCGAGGTATTTGATTGACCATTAATAAAAATTAATTCACATTGAATGCTATTATGCAAAGATAAAATTGAATGAAACATACAGCTAGAATTTGTTTTAGCATGATAGTGTGGAACGCGATGTTGTTCAACTTTAGCATCTCACATGTAAACATATGAGTAATTTTGGATGGAAGATAAAATGAAGTGGTATAAGTTTGACATAGCCAAATTTGATCCATCATATATGGAACTTTAGTCATTGTAACATTTGACGAGGTCATGATTAACATTTATCATTTCACATGATTCATGGATGACATAGCGAACATTTATATCATGTGATGAAAATGATCACCCATCCAATTATATAGATATGTATTAGTTTTGATATAAAAAAAATTATCTCCAAGTTAATTGGAAATTCATCATATTTAAACATCCCTAATATAAATGTTCATTCATTTAAATTATATTTTTATATAAGTTAAAGTTAAAAATGTTATCACACACTATATATTTAATATTAATATACAGAATCCACTTTATTGTCTCATATTAGGATATTAGTAGAGGTAGGATAGAAACATATGATAATCCTTTTATGGAAGCATTTCAATCTATTCACTTTCATTTTAAACCAATTCAACGTAGCAACGAGCCAAAATAAAAAAAATATACTCCAATTCCCATCCATAAGGAATTATTCCTCTTTATTTATAGCTAGCTAAAGAATAGTAATCATATCCTCTGTTAGGTGATTGCGATGAAATTGGAAGCTTCGCCTTTATGAGATACTAATGCAGGAATGCAATAGATTTAGAATCAACTGGGGAACCTAACCCTACAAATACAAGGCATTAATAAAATAAAAGAAGTTAGAGAATAAGTATGGTGTACGAAGTGAAGATCGGATGGATATTCTAAAGAATAATGCACTATTTTCAGGGATTACATGGTTGGTGGGGCACCGAATCCCTTGAATGCAGGATCTAACCCGTGGTGCGAAATATGTAAGACTAGATGACAACATCATTTAGAATATTGTTACTTGTTAGAGAAATATGTACAGACTCCAAGGAATCTATTTTGAAAATTTTTTAAATCAATAGGACATGATGAGAATAATTTTCGGGCTTACGAACTAATGATGGAGTGTAGTACTGATGCTTATATAATTCCAGCAGAAGATAACATACATGAGGAAAATGGACAACGCAATGGTCGAGGAGGTTACCAAGGAAGAGGTCAAGGTGGTGGAGTTGGTCGAGGACATGTACAGATCATTTGCTATAACTGCGGTCAACTTGTTAATTTTGTGAGAGACTACCAAAACCCCACAATGACATGTAAGTATTGTAAATTATTTGACCATGTAATTGAATAATTTCCTATATTTATGGAAAAGATGCAAGAAAAGAGGAATCATCAACTGACACAGAATATTCAAATCATGACTGCTGAAAGGAGGATCAACGAACCTCGAATTAGTATTTTCAGTAGAAGTGGAGATGCAACTGATAGTGATAAAGAAGATGAAAATAAAGAATCTGGAAGTGCACGGGTCAAAAGGATTGTTGAGAAATCTCATGTTTTTTATATTCAGAAATAAATATAAGTATTTATGAAAGCCAATAAAAGTTTTATTAAGGTTGAAGCTTCAACTTCTAGTGTACAACCAAAGCCCATTAATTTTGATGTGTCATCATCAACTTCGACACAGAACCAAGCTCTGACACAGGATTGGGCTCCAACACAAGACTGGGATTTAGCAAATCATGTAGGTATTTTAAAGTATTTTCTACATACTTGTATGAAATTGTTAAGATATAAATTTGTATAAGGGCTTCACGAGTTAATAGATTATTGTGCATCCAAGGAAACACCGTGAAGTGTGATGCACGCACTCAATAACTTGCATCGAAATAAGAGAAATGGAAGAGATATGAGGCTTAGTGCTCACATAGGAGAATATGAGATGTATCAAACTATTCTATATTTGTGATCTGATGCTAATTTTGTCATAAATTAGACATGGGAATGAATGGATAAGTCGAAGCTAAAATAGTCACCTATTCAATTAAGGATGGAAAATCAGAAAATTTTCTTACCTATGGGAAGACTACCATGTGTCAAAGTAGATATTGAAGGGGTTCCCACTATTGCTAATTTTGAGGTAATAGAGATCATTGATTACAATAACCATTATCCTTCATTTACTGGGATTGAGTAGGCATTTGAAAATTTGGCCATAATTAATATGAAGGAGAGACATATATTATTTGAAGGAAACAACATGATATTGATTATTCCCTTGGATCCATCAGAAGGAGTAATTTACACGGAACCAATCAAAGAAGAATATTATGTAGCTGACATAGATAATATCTATCAAATGACAATGAAGGAACATGAGTGTTAACCCTACTACAGAGGCAATGTTGATATAGGAACATGATATTTATTGTACCTCAAACTCAGAAGAAGTGTTCGAGAACTGGTATAATCAGTTGCATGAAGTATCCACAAGGCATTGTGCAAGAATTACCAAATAATTTCATTGTATGATATATGAGGTGCGTAAATTTCCTTCTAATGATGGCTTAGGTGATGTAAATTATTTTTTTAATTATTATGAAGAACAAGTTCCAGAAAATCAAAGGTTTTCATCTTTGGATATACCCCTGAAATATAACACTACTAAATGGTGGAGTTCACACAAGAATAATATAGGAGGTTGGCAGGAATGTTGAAGACTAATGTGGATAAGGTCTGGACAAATATATACGGAGATAAATATAAAATATGATGGTGAAACTAATCCTAGGAATCATATCCAACTATGCACTGCATCATGGAAGGAGATTCCACATCAAGAATGGGTTCGATTCATTAATACATTAGAGACAAACCTTAAGAACTGGTACCTAGAAATAGAGCTTCGACATGGTACCATGAAATGAGAAGACAAGGTTGATGGCTTCATATTAACATTTAGATTTTAGGATGATTTCCCATACATAGATTTGGCCCTTCATACAGTCGAGAAGAATATGTTTGAGAATGTAACCCCACTGACATGGAAGCAACCTGATTGGGTTGCACTGATAGAAAATACACTCGAGTGTTATAACCTTAATACAGATGAAGAAGAAGACCCTTGCAAAATTGACATAACGGAGCCACTAAAGACCAAGAAGGTAAAAATAGGATTATAGAAGAACCAAAAGTTTTCAAAAATAGGATACTACTCGTATGAGGAGATAGTGAGTAAAGTTACAGAGTTACTTCATGAATATCAGGTTCTCTTTCCCACCAAGTTTTCATAGATGAAGATTATAATAGAAGATATATGATTCATGAGTGTTATCCTTAAGCCTAATGCGAAGCCATTCAATGAAATGCCTTATAGGATGAACCTGAAGTATAAAGAGAAAGTGAAAGTAGAGCTTGATAAGCTTATAACAGTGGTAATTATTGAACCAGTTGAAGAATTAGATGGGTGAGTCATATGGTGGTCCGAGAGAAGAAGACTCAATGATAAATTAGGATCTGTGCTGATCTAAAAATGTTTAATGATGCATGTTTACATGATCCCTTCCGTACCCCTTTCACATATGAAGTGCTAAACAATCTAGGAGGATAGGGAGCCTAGTTAGTTATAGATGGATTATCGGGTTATCATCATATTAGGATTGCACCTCAAGATCATCATAAGACCACATATGCTACATAATGGGGCTCATATCAATACATATTAATGCCTTTTGGATTAAAAAATTCCCTTGATATATTCTTTAGGGTGGTGGTCACATCTTTTGAGTACATCTACAAGTTTTTGTAGGTATACTTTGATGCTTGGACAATATTTGGATTGTTGAGAAAAAACGTTGGAAGTTTAAGACTTATGGTCAACACATGTAGAAAATACCATATTTATTTGAAACTAAAAACATGCATGTGTTGTTTACCCTTCAGCGTATTGTTGGGAAATATTGTCTGTAAGCAAGGAATAATGGTGGACCCTGCTAATATTGCTAGCATTGTGAACTTGTCTACACCTAAGATAGTAAGAAAACTTCGCACTACGTTGGAACATACTGGTTATTACAGGAAGTTCATCAAGGGGTACGATCAGATCACTGTGCATATGGGGAAAATATTGAAGAAGGATGTAACTTTTCAGTGGAATAAATAATGTCAAAAGAGCCTCGACATATTGAAATAAAATGGTAGTTTCACCTATATTAGTGTTCCCTAATTGGGAAAAGGAATTCCATGTCCATGTGGACGCCTCTTGTATACATTTGGGAGTGGTATTGGTACAAACAGGTGTAGGGTAGATTGATCATATGATAGCTTTTGCAAGTAGAAAGTTATGTGAAGAAGAAAATAATTATACCACTATAGAAAGGGAAGGGCTAGCCATGGTGTATTATTTGTAGAAGTTTAGACACTCTTTATTCGGGACACACTTCAAATTTTTCACAAATGATTCTGCACTAAAGTATTTGGTTAACAAGCTTATCTTAGGAGGAAATATTTCCAGTCTTCTCCTGCATTGGTTTAACAATGGTTTCAGGAAATGAATTTGAGATCATTTTTAAACCATGAAGAGTGAATGCAACACCCAACCATATGTCAAGGTTGGAAATAGGGGAATAACTAACTAGCATAGAGTATAATCTCCTTGATGCGTAGTTATTTTCAATCAGAGTGGAAGATTACCATTTCACATATATCATCCAATTTTTTACCACAAGGTTGGCTCCTTCATAATATATTACGCAACAAAAGAAATAAATAGTGGCTAAGGAAGCTTACTTTTCATTAATAGAAAGATTGATATAAAATATGGGACTGGATGAGATATTGCATAGATATGTTCCTGAACATGAAAGACATATGATTCTAAGAGAGGCTAATGAGGGCATAGTTTGTGGACTCTATGCAGGAAAATCCACTGGGAAGAAGATTTTGAGAGAAAGATTGTGGTGTCCTACACTACATAAAGATTAAAGGGAGTATTTTTTTAGTATGTGATGTCTGTCAAAGAATAAGGAAACCTTCTAGAAGAGATGAGATTCCATTGGTACCACAAGTTACATTTCAGGGCTTTGATAAGTGGGCCATTTATTTTATTGGACCCATCAACCCACCTCGAAAGAGAAATGATTCAAGGTACATAATTACAGTGACACGTTACTTGACAAGATGGGCCAAAGCACAACCAGTAAGGGACTGCAGTGCAGAAACTACATAAACTTTTATTTTTTATTACATATTGTCTAGATTTGGATGTATAAATATTTTGATGAGTGACCAAGGTTCACATTTCCTAAATAAGTCTATTGAAGAACTGGCTGAGGAGTTCCAAGTATATCATCAAATGATTACCCCTTATCACCCTTGGGCCGATGGAATAGTAGAATCATTTAATAAGATTTTGGAAAATGCGCTTACTAAGGTAGGAAATGTGAATAGATATGGCTCGGACCTTAGACTTCCAATAGTGTTGTGGGATTATAGGACCACATGTAAGAATTTGACGGTTCAAACACCATTTAGGTTAGTTTATGGGAAATAAGTTTTAATTCCCATGGAGTGCATTGTGCCTAGCTTTAGGATTGCAACTTTAACATATATGGAAGACCCTGACATAATGGAGGAAATAATGTCACAATTTATTTCTTTGGAGGAAGATATATTTATAAAAGGATTCCATAAGTAGGTACATAAAGAAAGGGAAAATGGCTTGCATGAAAAAACATATTAAGAAGAGGAAATTATAGGTAGGAGACCTTGTTCTCCTTTATGATAGTAAGTTTGTAAAATTTCGAGGAGAATTGAAGATGCATTGGTTGGGCCCATACATTATCAAGAATAATATTGATGGAACACAGTTAAACTAGCAAAGTTAAATGGACTTGTTTCAAGTAAGATTAAATGGAAACAGGTTGAATCTATATAGGGACATCCCTACCCTTATAGCTTCGCTCTAAAGAAAGGAGAAAAGTCTTAGTGCCACCTACAATTAAAAGTGGGAATTGGACTCTAGCCTATGTTGCAAAGAGAGACTCAACGTGGGAAATTACTTCGCAACAATCTCAATGATGTAAAATTTTGAAAGAAGGGTTGTTTTGCTACAATATGGGATATGTCGAAGTTTGTCGGAAAAATACGACTATTGAAAATGAAACATTATCATTGAAATACGTCGAAAGATGCTTTTATGAGGATAGACTGATTAGATCTAGCGACAAATATGAAATTAACGAACACAATATGAGATCAGGATGGGGTTAGAAATTCATATTTTTTATAAAAGGCTACATTCCACCCAGATTTTCCACTTTTTTGTCTTGATAATTTGACTATTGCTACTGCAGAGAAGTTGCAAAAATTTGTGTTGTTCTGTGAATCCTGACGATTTTATTTTTATATTCACTGAGAAGGGCTTAGCTGGAATCATGGAAGCAACTGCAACAGTGTTTGATATACCTGCATCATCATCTGAGATGCCAGCTGTTGTCACTCCTGGAGACAGTCTTGAGTTGCAGAAGACCATTGCCTAGGACATCTTAGGAATATGAGGTTTTCTTATATTAACTTTCACTTTGAGGAGACCCTCCGAAATTTAACTTCTATAAGATTTATTTATTTTATGGTTACAGATAATAGTGGGAGAAATGGAACTAAATCTAATGTATACTTGACATAACTCATAATGGGTTTAAGGCCTTATGAAATTCAAATGTTGTGAATGGGCCAGGTTTGAAACTGGTGAATAGACCTTAGGGTTAAAATGGATGAACACTTAGATGAATAGAGGAGGAGAGTTTGAGGGAGTCATGCTTATTATATGGTAAGAATTTTCCCTTCTCAGACTTTAAAGATGAAATTGGTTGTTATAAGATTTATGAAACAAAAATCCTGCGTCAAGCCCAATTAAGGTGACCAAGTGATTAAATCATGAGTACCATTCTACCACAGAAGGATATAGGCAAATTCATTTATTAAAAATTAGTTACCAACATTCCAAAGAAAAGATAATTGAAGAAGCATTCAAAGAAACGAAATTAAAAAGTTAGAAAAACATATGAAAGATACATACATATTGTTCAAAAGTCAAATTGGAATCCATTTGCAACAAGTCATTATTATATTATATTCTCAAAACATCCCTTCAAGGTATGCATTTAGAGCTTATCACAGTCATTAAAAAATGGGCTATACAATGTATAAACTCAAAACTTCAACAGAAACCAGAACCCTTCTATACTTGTTTAGTTTACTCTTTATAGTCTCTTACAATCAAGGCCATCGACCAGATATTTCCCAAAGAGTTATTCTTTCTTGATCTTTTTGTTTCCCATAAAAATAAAATATGATATGATATAACTGTAACATATCAAGAGAACTACTCTACATCACTGATTACAACAAAGACATAACAATAAAATAGTACTTAGGGTGAAATCAAGATTTCACCCGCTTTTACAACATAGCTGGAAATAAAAAGGAAAAGTAAATAAAAGGCTACATGGGCCTAATACTGACATCTTTAACGAGGACGAGGAGTGGAAGAAGGCCCCAAGCTACATGGAAGCGCTGAAGTAGAGGAAGAGCCATAGTTGTGAGATGGCTCAGGTGGTAGTTGATGCAAAGTAGATGGAGCTGGTGGATGTGAATACTCATAGCATATTTTCCATATAATGTCAGCAGGGAGAGGTGCAGAGCTAAAAAGATCGAATAATGCCTGAAGCTAAGTCAACTCATTATAATCAATATGAGCAGCGAAAAACATCTTCACCATGGAAAGGAGAAATAATTCCTTGCGTAATGTTGCCACCAAGGTCTCAGCCTTTAAGTGAGAGGTCTTATGTAGTGTCAAATCAGCCCTACACTTGATCTCAGATAGCTTCTGATCATAAGTGGTCCAGGTGAGCAATGCCCCTAACCAATCCGAGCATGGGGGGAGGTCGAATTCCACTAACTTACCACAATCATGATAAAAGGTCTCCACTTCATTTGTCACAAGTGCCAAATATCCTCATGCCTTTACCCGTGCCTCTTCCTTCTGAATCATTTTGGTGACATCCATAATGGTCTTGAACCACTCAACCACTTCGGGCATGCCCAATTCTTCAGAGGGGAGCTAGTTGATGTACCTGATATATGTCTGAGTAGTTTCTATATTCTTGTTTCCTTCTCTGTGTCCTTCCTTCAACTTTACCTTACAATCTTGGATGGTTTTCTCCTTATCATTGGCCAACATGATGCACTCCCAATTCTCTTTCACCTTTGCTATAATCTTAGTCTAGACTATTTTACGGGCTTCCACTAATGACATATTACCTTTAATTTGTGCCTTCAAATCCTTGATCGAATTATGCTGCTCTTGAGCCTCTTTGCGAAGGGTGTCTACCTCTTTCTGTAGGGATGAGACCATTCTTTCGTTTTCTGTGAAGCTTGCCTTGGCTTCATCTAGGAGTCACCGAGTGGTACAAGCTTCATCCTCACAAATATTCAGGTTCGACAGAGCCTTGGTCAAATTCTCTGGAGCACTTTGGGGGTCCTCCGGTACCTGCACTAGACACACATAGCTATCTTTAGCCTGTTATAGCTCATCCAGCTTCCCTTTTAATTCTTCATTCTCCTCATATTTCTAGGTAAGTGCCTCAGTGAGGGTGTCTTTCTCTTTTTCAACTTTGGCTAGCTCCTCCATTTGGATATGTTCTGAACGATGGATGTTCAAATTGCACCATAGCTCCTGCACTTCCAATTCAGCTTTGCGTAAAATATTTTGCACTGTTGTATTGGGATCGACTCCTTTAACTCTTACAAAAAAATTTCAATTTTCCATTTGAGTGGCAAGAGCCTTTGCACTTTCTCTTTCCCTTTGCAGAGTGATCTTCATCTGAGCCAGCCTCTTCTCGGCCTTCTCTAGGGAGATGGTATGTTTTAGCACCTCTCTATATATCATTTCCCCAATGGACTTATGCAAGTTCATTTTGTCTAGAAAGGGGATAGAGGCTAGCTCCAAAATCATCTCTAAATCCTTCTACTTGGATCTTGGGGGTAGGGGGTGAGAGGACAAGTGCTAGAAAATGACTATAAGTTGGTCCTTATCGACATCTAAGGATGTAGTGAGCCTAGTGTGATTATTATCCATGAACTGGGCCAATTTTTCCCTCATTTTTTCTCTTGCAGATTAGTTCTTCACCTCAAACTACTCTCTTCTTTCTACCTTACCCAAGGTAACGACCTATGAAAGCTTTGAAGGCATGGAAGAGGAAGCGAAATAGTAGGAGAGCTAAAACCTTGGCCTATATTTACGATGGCCTATGAGCTATGACATTTCATCCTCGATATGCTTGGTGTTCTGTTCTCCCATACCCTTAGCTATCTATTTCTTAATGAGGTGATCCTCCTCTTCTTCATTTGTGAGTTCATGGTCTGCTTGGTGGCTCTCTTGCTTTAGGATCTCCACTTCATCATGTGTATTGTCTCCCTTTCCTTCGGTAGCTAGGGATTTAGCTTCCATCTCTATATCCAAAGGCCATGAGTCGTAGTTAGCTTTCCATTATATAAGAGGCCTAGGTTCATGCTCATATGTTGAAGACTTAATCTTATTATTTCTTTGCATGATGAACCCTTTAGGATCATAGTTCCATACATCTCCTTATAGGAAATTCATCTTCTGTAGCACCTCCTCAACAAATGTGAGTGCATGTCTCGAATTGATAGTGAAATGACCTATGACATTTGGGAGCCTCAAGATATATCCCTTCTTTGCTGGCACAAAGTGAGTTTGGTCAGCACTCAGGACTTGGTGGATAAACTCAATGGCGAAAATCCTCATGGAAATGAACACCGAAATATGGTAGGGAGGCACTTTGGCACCACAAACCATGACCTCATTATGATATTTGAATAAGTACCAATCGTCGGCACAATTTGTCTCACTAAAATGGAGCCACTTCTTTTTCTCGGGAAAAATCATGGCCAGGGGACTGTCATGTATGATTGCATAAGCCCTGGACATGAAATGTGTGACCAATTTTGAGTACCCCTTTCCCTTTGGGTGTTGGAGAAGTGACTGAGTCCATTCAAAAATGGATTTTGTCTTGGTGTTCCTCATGGAGAACTTGTCTAGGCCTAAACCATTGAACTTGTCTACATGCTTGAATAGGAATAGGTAGAATACCAAAGAACATGATCTGCAGGAACTAGAGGACGATATGTATTGGAACTGAGATTTAAGGGCATAGGCCAAAAATGTGGGGATATCCAGTAGAACCCCAAGTTACATCATAAGGTCTAAAAACCCTAGACCAACAGTGATTACCCTATCTACGTTGTGTTGGGAAAAATGCGAGAGGGGGGGGTGGATCGAGTATTTACAACATATTCAAACTTTTTACTTTTCTTTACTCTCTAAAACCCATACGCTACTTTGCTGAAGCCAACTAGCGTATACACGCGGATATCCTTCATAAAACTCGCGTATACACAGAGATCTAATTATGCCATTAGTTCTTCACTTATGTCATTCCATCATTCATTCATTAGATGTTCTATAAACAGTAAACATGTGCAGTAAGAACAGAATAAACCATCACACAAAGCATCACACATGAACACCAGGATTTTTGGGTGGAAACCCAAGTCGGGAGAAAACCACCGCTGCAGTTGCTCAGCCTTCAATATTTTATTATAGAGAAAACATCTTACAACATATGTGCTGGCGCAGACTTGACCAGCACGCAGGCACCCACCTGCGCTCGTTTACCAGCCTCTCCTGGAAGGGAGCTCCAACCCCCTGACTCGTTTACCGGCCTCTCCTGGAAGGGAGCTACGACCCCCCGATCTCGTTTACCAGCCTCACCTGGAAGGGAGCTACAACCCCCTGACTGAAGGCTACAACCCTCAGCACCACCTTGGACCACGTTTCATCAATTTTCACACTGGATCCAACAACTTCAATATAACAACACTTGCAGGCCACATTTCATCATACTTTCAGACTGAACCCTTTCCATACTTTTAAGCACAAACATACATCACCAACAGATACTTATCAACATAGATCAGATAGCAGAAACACAGCAGAACAGATCAGATATTTCATACCCCTTGCTTCAGCAAACCCTAGTTTGCATACGCGCTTTCCCTTTACTGATGTCGCGTATATACGCGCTTCCGTTCACACAAAATAGCGTATACCTCTGTATATATTTCAATGCGCATACGCGCTTTCTCTTCATCGAAGCCGCGTATATACGCGCTTCCTCTGCGGCGAAGTAGCGTATAGATCTTCAATCATTATAGAGCAGCATACTTCTTCAGATCAGATATTCAGTTCAGATTTACCCTTTTACTTCAGATAGATGTTCGCCTCATCTCAGATCTAAGCCTTCCATAAACAGATCTAGCAGATACAAATACATTCCAGATCTAGATATCCCGCTTCATCATTTCTTCATAGGTGCATCATAGATTCAGATCTATCATCAAACCTTTACCCTTTCCATACAGATATACTTCACAGAGAAGTATTCATTCAAGCTCGGACATCTTGCACCCACACTCATGATTTGCACAATGAATTTCTTCTCTTTATATAGGTTTACCCTTTTTCAATACCATGAGCCCATTTTTCAATACCATGAGCCAAAACAATACCATGAGCCCAAAACTACATTACTTTCGATGGTATTCCTGGACGGGGTCATTTAGACGAATCATTACCCAATACAATGGGTCAATACCATGGTGGTTACCCCTGGTTTTGCACTTTTTGAGCGCTTTTGCCCATACGCGACTTATAACGTTCTTTCCCGCGTGCATACGCGACTTCCCCTAGACATATCCGCGTATGCCTTGAGACATACTCTTTTTATCATACTTTGAGCACATTCTGAATTCCTTTCTTCATTGCCTTCTGTACACACTGTAGATACATCATATTTTCTTCATCAAGAACATATTCTCTCAATCACAACTTCATCAAGTAAGTTGTCATCATCTTCATCAAGAGGATTGCCATTTAAGGACAACACTCAGCGCCATATTGCTAACCAACATCATATCACATCAGATTTACATCATTTACCAAGTCCATCAAGTCAAGCATAACTTCATCAGGTGGATTGCCATCAAGGACAACACATGTCAACAGTCGCATGTCTTCATCTTCATTCGGTGGGTTGCCATCAAGGACAACACTCTGCATCATATTTCCAACAATCTCCCCCTTTGGACTTGATGGCAACCATGATGGTGTTTGGTTACCACAACAGATAGATACATTAAGACACCATGTCACTCTCCCAAATATTTGACACCATTCTGTCTCTTCATTCAAACACCATGTCACTCTCCCCCTTTGACATCAAGGGCAAAGGGCGGATCAAAAACCAACATACTCTTCCCCTTTTCTCCTCATGTGGAAGAAGCGTTCTGCAGATCTGATATGTACTGAAGTGGCCAAGCTCCCCCTGAGTTCATGCTGAATATTCAAACATATTTTTCAATGAAGTACATGACTCTATGAACTTCCTATCACCAAAGACTCATACTTACATTAATTATCCATCCAAGTGGATTTACATATGAGACTCAACTACCCAACCAAGTGGGTTTACAAATTTGACTCAGCTACCCAACCAAGTGGGTTTACAAAATTTGACTCAGCTACCCAACCAAGTGGGTTTACAAGTTTGACAGGTCCTTACATTACAATTTTACACCATGGGTCTCAACAAGACCTTTTCATCAAACTACAAATATAACTTTTAAGACCAACACCAGAAAGTCCTCAAGAAAGAGAACATATTTCAGAACCATCATAATGCCAATAATGCATTATACTCAGCAAAGCCAATGCTCCCCCTGAATCTGTGCATCCAAGCATCCTTTCCAAATGACTAAGGCTCCCCCTTAGTTTGTGCATCCTGAACACTTTCATCACCAACAAATCATCAAGGCATCTTTATCAAAACATTAGAAATAGAATTATGAGAACTGGAACACCACCAGAGATACCAAACAGTATCAGAGATACCAAACAGCACTGTAGCTGTGCTGAAGAGAGCTAACTCCAAGCAAAAATTGTCAGCAATCAGATATACACGGTTTTCTGTGCATGAAATCGCGTACATATGCGACTGTGTTTCAGGAAACCCACGTATCCCAAGCCATCTTCTAAATTTCAACCAGATCTGATTCTCTGTGAGGCAAAGACAGTGTTCAGCTTCTTTTTGAGACATTTGAATGCTTCCCTGGACTACAGATAGATAGAACAGTGTAGTTGTTTCTTCAAGCGTCATCCAATGGTTGTAGCATCAGCACAATAGTAACCACGCCTTCAGATTCTTTGCAGCATCAATACAATATTTCCAAGAGAGATTCTCATATTAGAACAACATCTTCTCATAGGTGTCAAGCAATCATCCATGTGGTCCAACATCACCATGATCTTCAAGATTTAACATGAAGTAACATATGTAGGCAAAAGATCTCTCAACCATAGTAACAAACTCTCCATGATTTATTTCTGAATCAAATGACATCCAACTCATCCATGTGTGAGTACAAAGGATACTTATCAGCAACCAGGGCTCAAAAACTCATCATAATAAACCATGTACCAAGTCATCATCATTTGAGCATGAGTATCACAAAAACCAAAGAATAAGCAGTCATATTGCCAACAATGCAATCATTAGTATTCAACCTGCTGCTCCCCCTAAACCAGTGCTATTGCTTAACTTGTGCAATCCTGAATACCTTTATCAGCAAGTCATCAGCAACCATCTCTGCATGATCTGTCCTTATCTCTGAATACTAAGACTTTCATCTCAGCAACGAATACTCTTCAACAAACAGAACTCATCCATAATCTTCAACATAAGACATCAAGTATCATATCATCATCATTTAGAACTGAGAAATTAAGCTGATACAGATTCAATAATACAGTTATTAACAATCAGACTGATGCTCCCCCTAAACCTCTGCTCCAGATCTTCAGCTAGCATATAAATTTTCTTATCATCAATGCATACGCGACTGTGTCTGCTGGAACTCGCATGTATACGCGACTTTTGTGAATATAACCCGCGTATGGAAAGTGAAGCAAAGAAAATTTTCATCTTCCTTCATTTCCTCTTGAGCTTGTACCTCCTGTACCTGTCCTTTCCACATCAGATGCGCTGTCAGAAGTAAACATAACCAGAATAATCAAATCAACCATGAGAGTCATCATACATTGCTCCCCCTGTGACGATACATTACTAAAACTCATAATGTATCCCACATCATTCCTGCAGTCAATCAGAGAAGTAAGCTTCAGAAGCGGATGACTGCAGTAGGGTCAGAATTCCCTACGTTTCTGATCGGTCCTCCTTCTTTCTCCAAATTTGTTTGAACTTTCTATTTGTGTGCTGGAAGTTATCCAATTTCTCATGTCTGTTCAACCTGCATTCCTTTTCTACATGTCCATACTTGTTACAAGAATAACATCTCATGTGTCCAGAGAAATAAGCATAAGAATCATAATGAGTATTTCTAATCTTTCTCCTTTTGCAATCAACTGCTTTGTGTCCATACATGTTACATGAGAAACAATATCCCCTGAAGAAACTAGAGTACCTTTCTGAGTAGAACCTGTTTGTTTGTGGCTGAAGTGATCTGCTCCTGCAATTTTCTGCAACATGCCCATAATTATGACACTTAAAACATTCAACCTTATTGTATGATTTCCTTTGAGATTTCATCATTGTTGGTTGACCTTTTGTTTCTTTCAACTCTTCAGGTTTTGCATTGACTTCCTTTGAATCTTTAGCATTCCCTTGTGAACTAGATTCTCCTTTGACCGTTTCATGAAAACCAAGACCAAGTTTAATAGAGGGAGACCTTTGACTACTAAGAATATTATCCAGAATCTTAGTACTATCTTGAAACCTCAAGAGTTTATCCTTTTCTTCTAATTTACCTTTGAGAGTGTTTACCTCAACCTCCAAGCTTTGGCATTGCTTTGTCATGCTATCTTCTTTCATTCTTCCTTCTTCTACCTGATCCTTTAGATTTAGAATCTCTTCTTTTAACCAATTTTCGTTTTCTTCACATGTTTGTAAGAGTTCCTCATTCTTCTTGTTTGATGCTTCGAGATCTTCTTTGAGGGAGACGATTTCTGCTTCAAGTCTTGTATTCTTCTTGTTTGATTCTTCAAGAAATTCTTCATATTCCTTGTATGCTTCTTCTATGGCAGACATGATTTTTGCTCTAAGTTCTTCATCATTCTTATTTGATTTTTCCAGATTTATTTTGAGAGCGAGGTTTTCTTTTTCAAGCCTTCTCTGTAGATTTTCATGCATTTCTATCTGTTTCTTCATTCTAGAGATCATTTCTTTGTAGATATCAATTTCTCTATGTTGTTCTTCAACTTTGATCTTAATAGCTTCCTCTAGATCCAAAACATTACTTTCTCTTTCTTCATCATTGCATGCATAAGAAAGTGAATCACAAGAACAATTATCAATACCTGTTTTCTCTTCTTCATTTTCTGTTGCACATGTTTTCTGAGACATCTCCTTACTTTGAGTAGTCTTCTTCTTTTGCTTCTTTGTCATGAGCACTTGTGGAGCTTCGTCAGAAACTTCTGGATCCATACTGTCACTTCCACTATCATAACCCTTGCATATACAGTTAAGTAAAATACAAGAACAACGATCAATACCCGTTTCATCTCCTTCAATTTCTGCTATACATGATTTATGAGGCATCTTCTTTCTTTGAGTAACCTTCTTCTTTTGCTTCTTTCCCATTGCGACAGATCTCCTTCAAGCGATCAAGCTTCTGCAGAAAGACCTGCTCTGATACCAATTGTTGGGAAAAATACTGAGAGGGGGGGTGAATCAGTATTTAGGACTTTATCAAACTTTTTACTTTTTCACTCTCTAAAACCCATATGCTACTTTGCTGAAGCCAACTAGCGTATACACACGGATATCCTTCATAAAACTTGCGTATACACAGAGATCTAATTATGCCATTAATTCTTCACTTATGTCATTCCATCATTCATTCATTAGATGTTCTATAAACAGTAAACATGTGCAGTAAGAATAGAATAAACCATCACACATGAACACCAGAATTTTAGGTGGAAACCCAAGTCGGGAGAAAACCACCGCTGCAGTTGCTTAGCCTTCAATATTTTATTATAGAGAAAACATCTTACAACATATGTGCTGGTGCAGCAACATATGTGATGGCGCGGACTTGACCAGCACGCGGTCACCCGCTCGTTTACCGGCCTCTCTGGAAGGGAGCTCCAACCCCCACGACTGCGTTTACTGCCTCTCTTGGAAGGGAGCTACGACCCCCCGATCTCGTTTACCGGCCTCACCTGGAAGGGACTACAACCCACGGCGAAGGCTACAACCCTCAGCACCACCTTGAACCACGTTTCATCAATTTTCACACTGGATCCAACAACTTCAATAGAATAACACTTGCAGGCCACATTTCATCATATTTTTAGACTGGACCCTTTCCATACTTTTAAGCGCAAACATACATCACCAACAGATACTTATCAACACAGATCAGACAACAGAAACATAGCAGAACAGATCAGATATTTCATACCCCTTGCTTCGGCAAACCCTAGTTTGCATACGCGCTTTACCTTTACTGATGTCGCGTATATACGCGCTTCTGTCCACATCAACCAGCGTATACCTCAGTACATATTTCATTGCGTATATACGCGCTTTATCTTCATCGAGCCACGTATATACGCGCTTCACTCCGCGTGTCCCAGTAGCGTATAGATCTTCAATCATTATAGAGCGGCTTATACTTCTTCGGATTAGATGTTCGGTTAGTACCCTTTTGCTTCAGACGGATGTTCGCCTAGATGTTCGCCTCATCACAGATCTAGGCCTTCCATAAGCAGATCTAGTAGATACAAGTGCATTTCAGATCTAGATCCCCTTCTTCATCATTGGTGCATCATACATTCTGATTTATCTTCAATTGTAACCCTCTCCATTCAGATATACTTCAGAGAGAAGTATTCATTCAAGCTCAGACATCTTGCACCCACGCTCATGATTTGCACAATGAAATTCTTCTCCTTATATAGGTCTTCCCTTTTTCAATACCATGAGCCCCCTTTTTCAATACCATGAGCCAAACCAAAACCATGAGCCCAAAACTACATTAGACGGGGTCAATTGGGCGGATCATCAATACAATGGGTCAATACCATGGTGGTTACCCCTGGTTTTGCACTTTTTGAGCGCTTTTGCCCATACGCGACTTATCACGTTCTTTCCCACGTGCATACGCGACTTCTCCTAAACATATCCGCGTATTCCTTGAAACATACTCTTTTCATCATGGATTTAGTACATGCTGAGTTCCTTTCTTCACTGCCTTCTGTACACACTGTAGATACATCATATTTAGCTCATCAAGAACATATTCTAGCAAGTACAACTTCATCAAGTAAGTTGTCATCATCTTCATCAAATGGGTTTCCATTTAAGGACAACACTCAGCACCATATTGCTAACAAACATCATATCACATTAGATTTACATCATTTACCAAGTTCATCAGGTCAAGAATAACTTCATCAGGTGGTTTGCCATCAAGGAAAACACATGTCAACAGTCACATGTCTTCATCTTCATTCATTGGGTTGCCATCAAGGACAACACTCTGCATCATATTGCCAACACGTTGTCTAAACCTAACATTCCCGAGATGACCTCTAGGATAGGCTGTATGGTGTCACGAAATAGAGACAATGGAATAGTTTCTGTAGGCGAGGTGGAAGATATATGTGATGTAGTGATGAGCTCAAGGAAATCCCTTTATTTTTCCATGGGAAAGTTTGAGACATGACAAGAGATGGTTACTTTAGTGAATTCAACAAAATTTTGAGAAGAGGGCTAGCATAGGGCCTTTCTGATGAGCTGAGGGGTAATTTTTAGGAATTTGACCCCATAAGGGGAGAGAAAAATATCCTTCCATTCAATGTAGGTGTCGATGAGCCACGCTGTGAACTCAGGGAAGGGATGGATTGTTGGGGAAATTTGGTAATAGAGTCTTGAATCAATAACTCTGAAAAAATCCTTGCCCCGTCGCTTAAATCCTAAGAGCTCAGTCTTCATACGGGCCATATTGAAAGGGTAAACCGTGTCGCAGAGCTGGGAGTGGGCATCCATGAGTGGTTCGGGCTGGGAGAAATCTTGTATTTGCAGGCTTGTGGGGTTTCGAGGTGGTTCACTTCATTTTTTCCATAACAATTTGAACAAACAGTAAAGGAAAATAGGGAAAATAACTTTACCAAATACCTAAGGCATAGTGAAAGCGACGCGAGGGGAAAAGAAACCAGTACTTTGAGTTTTACCAGGGCGCCCAACATAGTAAGAAACGTTGCTAAGTGGTAACCAATTCAAATGGTCGGGAGTAAAAATCGAGGTGAAGACAAGTTTTTACTAGGCAGTGGAGCGAGGTGACAACTGTAGGTTTGACGTCATGAGGATGTCAGTAGAGGGACACGTGGCATGTGGTGGTTGGCTAAAGGCAGCTGGGTAGGTGAGAGGCAATGTGCCTGACATGGAGGTATCGTCCTAGTACCTTGGGCGGACTTACCTTGCCTTTACTTACTTGCACCAGTTGTACATGCGTGGGCCCACTCGCTATAGTTGGGTTAGAAGTTGAGGGTCGAGCCCTATCTTTCCCCTTGGAGCTCCTCTGATTTACCCAAGGGGAGACTGACGTCATCCCCTCTAACAGGTCAGTCTTGCCACCCTCCGCACCTCTAAGTGTCGTCGAAATGGTTGCGACCTGCTCTTTCGTGGGTGGCGCCGCTGCTTTCGCAAACTATGCCTCTTTTTTGAAGCAGGTACGAAGACGGTTATTGGTATGCATGGGAGTCGTGCTAAGGGATTTATGTTAATTCCCCCTTAGCCTTCCAATTTGTCCATTCCAACTCTTCATTAATTAAAATTTCAATGTAGCCTTAATCCTTCATGAACGCCACAAGCTAACACCAGCAGTAGCATCACCACCCCCAGCAGCATCATCATGTACACAACAGAGATCCCCACATAAGAAAATGAACAAATAGTAGAGAATGAAGAAGAAAAAGGAAAAGAAACCCGTTGAGCCTCAGCAAGAACCCGAACATGGGACAGATAGTTAGGAGGAAGCTGAGAAAGTGCGAGTGAAAATGTATAGTGCAGCGTTTCTGTCACCTCTCCCATCGCATGTTCCACCAAGAAAACTGGATGTAAAACCATTCACAAAGTTGAAGGACGCAAATTATGGCACCTTCACACCCTTATTGATAGAGTTAGTGTGATTTATTGGGGAAAACCTTGGAAATATTGTACAATTGAAGTTCGCAGACTATGATTTTGTTGATAGAAAGAAATATCTATTGTACACACTAGATAGATACTTAAAACAAGTGCACTACCCTGAGAGTGGTGTGACTAGGTTAGAACCAGTGCAGTCGGTGGTTGGGTTGGCGTAGTCAGGTTTTTTGAACATGTTGAATGTGCCACACTTTAGCAGAAGTCCGAGAAGCATAGCTTGTGTGAGACAACTATTTATGCTGGTGCACAATGGATGCTTATGGATGGGGAAGAGGACCCCTATTGACCCAATGGTGATATGGAGAATTAGAATACTTCCTTATCAAGGGTTGAACCCCATAGAGGAGTTTTTTGGGAAATATTAGGACATAGCCATCGCAGAAAACACGAAGAAAAAGTTTGGAGTGATTAAAGAGAAGTGAGGTTATGATATCAGCTTGATCAATGGCCAGGAATTTTTCTTCGTATTACATATATTGGTTACAAAAATAATGAGGAAGTGTTGGGTTAATGAAGTCCCTACATTAGTGGTTTCATTAGCTTCATAGTGTGCTAATGGGGTTCAGTACAACTGGGTCACATACTTATGAAAAGAGTGCCTTGACGACTGCTGCAAGGCTTAGGAGAAAGGTACTTCATTTCACTATGCATGGTTAATTTTGATTTTGAGATGCTTGCATGGAAAGAGTTGGCAGATTCATAGTTCCTTTCGATAGCCTCAGATGTTTGTGAAGTCTCACGGTATGCCTCACTATGGTATACCACTAAATCAACATGTGGATAGGATAACATAATGTTTTTTGTTATATATCATATGGAATAACCCATTATGGTGACCCAACACCCTTTCCTTTCACCGAGCCTATACAAGAAGTATAACTCTATCACAAATTTCAAGGCTAACTTCCACAAAAGTTACATTCAGGATCGTAGGGACACAATGAAGACATGCCATCCCTTACCCTATTTAGTGACAAAAGATGATCTCCTAGCACTGATACAGTAGTGACCCAGGGAGTGGATCATTACATTGGAGATAGAGGCATAAGATACTTCGATAGAGGAGGTAGAATAATATAAGCAAGAGGTAGAATAAGAGAAGCAACACGACAAGGGTCACCAGGATCCTCTTAGAGGTGATGAGCACAACAAAGAGTCAGAAAATGAAGATACAGACCCATATGTCGTAGAGAAGAGGAAATCACACACTGAAGCTACTAAAAGAAGCAAAAATAAGCATAAGGCACATAAGACAAAGGAAATAATTCCATTCATCGTCACTAGTGGAGACTTGGATCAGATTAGGAACATAATTTAGGAAGAAATAAAATAATCATGGAATGAGCTAAAGGATCGTTATGATGAACTTATAATAGCTGTTAGGGAGGGAATTGTAGAATTGAAGGTATTGGCACAGACAGTAATACAGCCAGTATAGGCAAAGCAAAGGCTTCAAGAAGAATACTAGTAGAGCCTACACTTGGAGCGCAAATACTTGTAGTTTGAATCCGTTGAGGTACAAAAATAAGTGAAAGAATGGAGGTATGTGAACATTAAAATCGTAGCAGTGCCACTTCATATATTACGAGAGCTGCATTAAGAAATCATAGACGAGCTAAAGCAACATGAACAACACATTTCATAGTTAAATATTGAGATAGAGAGAGATAACAAGCTTCACTGAAGAAAAATCTCGACTAGACAATCCATGAAAGGGATTAGGCAGTACAGTAGTAGCATAAGTTGAAGGAGGTGGTCAAAGCAATAGGACGTGAACTTCCAGACGTTGATTTCCAAGAAGAGGAACCAGTGGGGGACAAGGTCGTGAAGCTCATCCTTGTAGTAAAATGATACAAGGGTAAGATCGTAGACATACAATTTCAATATGAGATAAATATAAATGAGTTGCATATGAAGCTACAACCAACCACACCACATGAAGTGCAATATCATAGGGAGGTATACCTAAACGCTGGAGTGGTTGGCACCTCTGAGACAGTGGAATATTGTGGGAAGTTTTTGGATGAAAGGTTATAAATTTGGACTTTTTGCATGATGATCCAAATGTGTAGAAGCTACAAGATGATATTCAATAGAAGAAGCAATCATTGTAGTAGATTCTAGCAACTATGAGAACCTTACCAATCTCACAGAAGCTCACAAATATCAATGAGGTAAATTCCCTCTAGAAGAAGACAAAGGAGCTGAGGAAGGAAGAGTAGACTCTGATAGAGAGAACCCATCCATCGTAGGATGAGGCTCTCCAACTATCCCAATAATTGGATGAGAATATTCAATAGCTTAGATAGAGAGATGAGGTAGTGATGGAGAGGTCTATAGCACTGACGACAAAAGAACTGTCGAAGGAAGTACGTAGTGAAGAAAAGAAGATCACGGAGGTTCTATATTAGTTCTACAACAACATTACAATGAATATCAGAGGAAAATCAGTTGACTGACTCGAGAAAAGTCACATGTGAGTGTTGGGGGCATGTTTGGCATAACGCAACTTGGCATAGATTTTGGCAAAGAATCTAAATTTTTTGGGGTGGAGTGAGAAGTTTACCACACAGTGGAGCATTTTTATTATACTACACACTGTCATAGGGGCTTCGGGGTGGGTCAAATCCCTTCCTTTTTTTAAAAGCACATTATTTTGTAAGGGATCAATGATTTTGGGACCATAGTTTCTCGTTTTAAGGATTCCATGGTATTTGGACCATGGTATTTTGATGATGTAACCCTACAATGTAATAGAGTATATATGGTAAAATAATAAGAAGAGAACTATCAAATAAATGATTTTTGATCCATATCAGTGTTATGGGAAAATTATTGTGATCTGTAATTTGATAGCGAAGGAGAGGGTCTGTAGTTGAGTATGTAGAGGCCTCAGTCTGCAGCTTAGTGCACAGAAAGCCTCCAGCTTAGTGTGTAGGATAAGAACTCTTTTTTGTTAAAGATTCATTATATTAAGAAAAATTTCTGGTGGATATAGCCCTACACTGGGGCAAACCATGATTATTTGGTGTTACTATGTGATTGATGTGTATATTTTCTTATTATATGTTGTAGAGTAGCAGTTATTATAGTTCGATTTTAGTTCGACACAATGATAGTTTATGGTTTTATATGGCATATTTAAATCATTAATCTAATGTGGCGAAGTGATTTATAAGTAATAAGAATAAGATATCATAATAACAAAACATCTCCTAGTCCCTCAAGGCTGCACAAACCTATTTTTTCATCCTCCCATAATCACTTCGGGTGATACTGTGATCTGCTTGCAGGTCGTTGCTAAAAGCACCAATGATCAAGGGTTTTTTTGGTGTGTAGTATAGATAAAACTTGGGTCATCCCAAATTATCCGAACACATAGATATTCATATCATGAGAGCTTGTGAAAGATCTAGTTTCCATATCATTTAATAAAGTGTCTTCTTACTTCTTTGGTCATCGAATATGGCACTACTATTGTTGACTCATATATCCTTTTTTACATCAATGACCTCTTATTTCTATCAATGACAACATTAAGTGAAACAATATCCCCCTTTTTCATTTATGTCCCATAGACATCAATGGTCGTTAGATGTGAAAAAAGAATTAATGTGTCTTCAAACTTGCACTTATCTCTAATATATGCCTTTTCAATTCTCCCTGCTCAAGTCTAAGTGCAATGTCTACAAACTCTCATATTTTAACTATCTACATCAATGTTTGAAATCACTCCCCCTTTGAAATTATTGGCAAAGGGTCACATATATATGTAGAATATTGTTGCGTTGATTGTCTTGTATGAGTTCTTATTCTTAGATGATCCTGTGGACCTAATTGAACCATTCTTCCTACTTGATGGCATCTAGTATCCCCCTCAGACCTCTTGTTCTCCCCATGAAACCATGCTTGAACTATTATTGTACTCCCCTGATACTATGTTTTTTCTTCATCGATATGTATCTGTTACATTCATGTACAATTTTTGTATCTGAGATATCACCATAAAAACTTATTCCACATACTACCTTCATAATGCAATTTCCACTTCAATTTTTGATTTGATAAGTAATGATCTTGAAGAATGTTTCTTAAAAGGATTAAATATGAGGAATTAGATGTAATTAAGGTCCTCATTGACCTTTTCTTCATTTATCACCACTGATAGGAAGTCATTCTAGTTGTGCCATTTGGAGTTAAGTCTATAATCCCGTGTTGTATGGAATTCATTGTGACATATGTGAAATTTAATACTTGCGGATATGGTTGAGAAATTTTCTTAATTTGGTCCACATGTATCCATCTAGGTATATGAAAATATTTTCTATATCTAACCATGTCATTGATCAAGAAATCATATGATTTGTATCCAAACTTTGTACATGAGAAACAATAACCAAGGAACTTACTTTGATACATAGGAAAATAAGGATTGCATGAACCATGTCTCAATATTCCAAATATTCTTCCTAGAGGATTCATTTTTTGTTGTTGTTCAACGGTTGCATGAGTCATATTTATTTTTCGATTAACAACACATGTTCCATTATTGCTTTTAATTATTTTTTATTAAACATGCCCATTTCCTTTCTTGCATCATTTATGCTTGTGGATTCATTCTCTTCATTCTAATTCTTTTCATTATTCTCTTTTTCACAATTTCCTTGAGTATATTTGAAGTGGTCATGATTCTCCTAGTCTACTACCAACATTAGATCTTCAACTGAGTTGTTGCTGGATGCTATAAATTTCTAATCAATATTTTCTGGATGAATTTCATTTGATGCGCTTGGGGGACCACTAAAATTTGGTGCCTCACATTCTTGATAAGCAAAGCCTACCTTGATATGAAGATACCTCTTCATGGTGCGAATATGATCTATGGATTCAATCCCTTTGTTGAAAATTGAATTAAGCTACTAAAATTCTTATTTTAAGAGGGAAACTTCATCTTCTATTATTTACATATTTTTTCTTCTCATTTAACTGTTCAAACAACAACTCCTTTACCTTTTTTTCTTCTTGTAGTTTAACTTTTATAGAAACAATAGTTTCTTCATTTAGACTCTTTTTTTGAAGTTGATGCATTAATTTACTTTTTATTTTCTCAGTAACCATAATTTATTTCAAGTAAATTTTAATTTATCCTGCAAAATCCACTTTTTATTTGGGTTATTCAACTTCGTTAATGAATAGTATTTCATTACTTTCTTCATTGGTCACACTTGCATTGCTTTCACAACCAATTTTTTCTTCTGAGTAAAATTTCATTTTCTTTCCTGTTTTCTTCTTCTTTTGATACTTTGGTTTGAATTTTGACTTATCAAAAAAACAATTCATCTTAGCATAAGTACATTTTAATGCATAATGACCAATTCTTCCACTTTCAAAACATTTGGAAGGAATATTACCTTTGAACTTGTCGATTCCTCACTTTAGATTTAAAAAAAAAATTGTCTTCTTATTCATCGGAATTTGGGTATTCTTAATCCTTTTTATTTTTCTCTTATTTTGCTATCTTGAAAGCTAGTTCCTTGACTCGTAATTTTTCTTCCTCGATTCTTAACTTATATGCGAAGAGAGTTCCATGAAGTTTATCAATGGATAATTGGTTAACTTATATTCATTCCTCATGGGCTAAAGCCTTACAATTGAATCTTGATGGGAGTGATCTTAAAAATTTTCAAACAACATATCTATCAGATACTTATTGACCAATACCTATAATATATTTGAGAATATTGTTTAGTTGAAGAAAAGGTGAAGAAATTTCCTCATTATATTCCATCTTCAAGCTTTCAAATTGTCCTCAAAGAGCCTACACTTAGACTTATTTAACATTTTTATCTCCTTCATAATAAGTTTGAATTTTATTCCATACCTCATGAACTGACTTGCATTTCATTACTTTGATGAATTCTAACTCTACTAGGTCACTTAATTATGCTTAGCTTGTGCATTATATGTGTAAACTACCCTTTATATTGCACATGTTGGAATAGCATTTGGAACTTTATATTAATTTTTCACAATATGACCTTGTGTACCTAACTATGTTATTCTTCTTGTTTATTTCTAAGTAATAGATCATCATGTGGACCTTACTAAACCATCCTTCCTACTTGGTAGCATATAGTCTCCCCCTCATACCATGCTTTTATTGCTTTCTTTTTCATGTTCTACCCTAAAACCATGTGTCCATTGTTGTTGTATTCCCCCTGAAATTATGTTATTTTATTCATTGATAGGTACCTGCTATATGTATTCTTTCTCTTTACATCTGAGATATAACCATCAAAAAATAGTCCACATACTACCTTCATAAAGTAATTTCCTATTCAATTTATGATTTGACAAGTAGTGATCTTGAAGAAGCTTTCTTCAAAGGATTATATTTAATCAGACATAATTCAGGTCCTCTTCGACCTCTTCTCCATCTACCACCATTGATAGGAATTCCTTTTCTGTTGTACCATCTGGAGCTAGGTTTGTAATCTTTCTCTATATGGCCTCCATTATGACATATGTGACATTCAACATTGGGATTCGACACTTTGGGATATGGTTGAGGCATTCTCTTAACTTTTTTCACATTTCTCCATCTAGGTACCTAACAATATCCTATATACCTCACCATGTCATTGATCAATAAATGTTGTGCTTTGTGTCAAAAATTTTTAAATGAGAAATAATAATTAAGGAACTTGATTGATACCTGAGCATATAAGGAGATCTCAATCATCTGAATATGCCTCTTGGAGGATTCATGTCTCATTTTTGTTCAACCCTTGCCTGAGCCACATACATTTTTTGATTACCAACACCTATTTAATCATTTCTTGCGGATTCTTTGTGATGAACCATGTTCATTGTCTTTCCTGCATTATTTATGCTTGTGCAACCTTTCTCTTCAGTTTGATTCCTTGTATTATATTCTTCTTTAGAATTTCCTTGAGTATATTTGAAGTGAACATGCTTCACCTAGTGTACTATCTACTTTTTATATTCAAGTGAGTTTTTTATGGATGTTATATATTTCTAATTAATATTTTTGTGATGAATTTCATTTGATGATATTCAGTGACCACTGAAATTTGTGCCTAAACTTATTTGTAACCAAGGTTTGCCTTAATAGAAAGAAACCTTTGCATGGTGAGAATATGATATAGGGATTAAGTCCCTTTTTTGAACTTTGAATTTTCTCAAATTCTTCTTTTAAGAGGGAAAATTCCTCTTCCAATATTTGCATATTTGTTCCTTCTCATTTAATTGTTTAGACTAAAACTCCTTTACCATTTTTTCTTCTTCTTGTTAAAATTTGAGAGAAACAATAGTGTCTTCATTTAGGCTCTCATATAAAATTTGAAGCATTATTAGCTTTCCCTATTCCTAAAAACGGTTATTTATTTTAAGGAAATTTTAATTTCTCCATTAAATCCACTTCTGATTTGGTTCTTCAACCTCATTAATGAATAGTATCTCATTCATTTCTTCATTGGTCACAGTTGCATTGCTTTCACTATCAAAATTTTCTTCTAAGTAAAAGTTATTTTTATTTCTTATTTTCTTCTTCTTTTGAGAATTGGATTTAAATTTATACTTACATCACATTCATTCATCTAAGCATAAGGAAATTTAAATGTATTAATAAAAAATTCTTCCACATTCAAAACATTTGAAACGAAAATTACCTTTGAACATGTCGGTTCGTTTTTTGAGCTTTTAAACAAACATGGATTCTTCTTCATTGGAATTTGAGTCTTCTTGATTGTTTTTATTTTTCTCTTTGTTTGTTACCTTTAATACTACTTCCTTGACTCCTAAACTTTCTTCCTTGATTCGTAACTCATATGTGGAGAGAGTTCCATGAAGTTTATCTATGAACATATTGTCAACTTCTATTAATTCCTCAAGGGCTAAAACTTTATGATTGAAACTCTTTGGGAGTGATCTCAAAAATTTTCAAACAACATAGCTATCAAATAGTTATTCACCAGGAAATATAATAGATTTTAATATGTTTTCTATTCGAAGAAAATATGAACCAATCTCCTCATTATATTCCATATTCAAGCATTCAAATTGCCCCTAAATAGCCTCTAATGATACCTCTTTCACCTTTTTATCTCCTTCATAATAAGTTTGAAGATTATTACATACCTCATGACCTAACTTTCACTTCATTAATTTCATGAATTCTAACTTTTCTAGGCCACTTAATATAGCATGCTTAGCTTGAGCACTATACGTGTAAATTTCCCTTTCTACTACATCTTTTAGAATATAATTTGGAAATTTATATTAAGTGTTCACAATATTACCATGTGTTCCTGATTGAATCGTTTTCCTTGTGTACTTATGAGTAATAGATGATCATGTCTACTTGATTAAACAATGATTTTGTCTTTCAATCATATCGTCTCCCCCTTGGACCATGCTTTCACTACTTTCTTGTTCCTATTATCCCCCTAAAACCATGATTTCTCTATTGTTGTAGTCCCCTTGATATTTTTCTCTTCTCTTCATCAATGGGTACCTGTTATATGCCTAATTTGTTTTTACATCTTATATATTACCATCAAAAAATATTCCACATACTACCTTAATAAAGTAATTTCCTCTTCAATTTATGATTTGAAAAGTAATGATATTGAAGAATTCTCCAAAGGATTAGACCCAAGGAATAAGACATAATTGAGATCCTCTTTGACCTCTTATCCATCTACCACCATTAATAAAAATTCCTTATAATTTATTGTACCATATGGATTTAAGTTTGTAATCTTGTGTTATATGGCCTTCATTGTGACATATGTGACATTCAACATCAGGCTTCAACTCTTGTGAATATGGTTGAGTCATTATCTTAATTGTTTACACATGTATGCATCTAGGCACCTAAAAATATCCTCTATACCTAACCATGTCATTGATCAAGAAATATTTCACTTTGTGACCAAATATTTTACATGATAAAAATAACCAAGCAACTTACTTTGATACCTAGGTGAATAAGGAGATCTCTCTCTTTTGAAGATGCTTCTTGGAAGAGTCGTGTTTCATTGTTGTTCAACCCTTACATAATTCATACACATTTTTTTATTACCAAAACCTATTACATTATTTCTTGTGGATTCTTTGTGATGAATCATGTTCATTGTCTATCTTGCATCATTTATGCTTATGGATCGTTTCTCTTCACTCTATTTCCTTGCATTATGCTCTTTTCCATATTTTCCATGAGTATATTTGAAGTGAATATGCTTCTCTTGGTTTACTACCTACTTTGGATCTTCAAGTCTGTTTTTTATGGATGTTATAAATTTTTACCGATATTTTTGGGATGAGTTTCAATAGATGAGCTTGGAGAACCATTGAAATTTGGTTCCTCAATTTCTTGATAACCAAGGAATTTCTTGATAAGAAGAGACCTTTGTATGGTGAGAATATGATATAGGGATTCATTCCCTTTGTTTAACTTTGAATTAAGTTTCCCAAATTATTCTTTTAATAAGGAAACTTCCTCTTCTAGACTTCGCATTTTTTTTCCTTCTCATTTGATTGTCCAAATAAAAAATCCTTTACTCTTTTTTCTTCCTCTAGTTCAAGTTTGAGAGAAAAAATTGTGTCTTAATTTAGGCTCTTATGTTGAATTTGATGATTTAATTCACTTTCTATTTTCCTAAGAACCTCGATTTATTTTATGAAAATTTTAAGTTCTCCTTCAAAATCCACTTTTGATTCAGGTTCTTCAACTTCATTAATGAACAATATTCCGTTCTGTTATTCATATGTCACACTTGCATTGATTTAACTATCAATTATTTCTTCTGAGTAAATTTTCATTGTATTTTTTATTTTCATATTCTATTGATACTTGGGTTTGAATATTGACTTACATCACATTCATTCATCTTAGAATAAGGATATTTAGATGCACAATGACCAAGTTTTCCGCATTCAAAACATTTCAAATGAATATTTCCTTTGAACTTCTGAGTTCTTCTCTTGATCTTTAAAAAAATCGTGGCTTCTTCTTCATGAGAATTTGAGTCTTCTTTAGAATTTTTATTTTTCTCTTCTTTTGATACCTTGAAATCTACTTCCCTAACTCCCAAATTGTATTCCTTGATTCTTAACTCATATGTGGAGAGAGCTCCATGAAATTTATCTGTGGGAATCTTGTCAACTTGTGTGAATTACTCAAGGGAAAAAATATTTAGGATTGAATTTTCAAGGGAGTGATCTCGAAAATTTTCAAAAATCATATCTATCAAAGTGTCCTTCGCTGAGACCTACTATAGAGTTTACTATATTGTATATTTGAAGAAAATATCAAGAAATTCCCCCATTATCGTCCATCTTCAAGCTATTAGGTTTCTCCCAAAGAGCCTACAATCAAACACCCTTAACCTTTTTTTACCCTTCATAATAAGTTTGAAGTTTATTCCACATCGCATGAGATAACTTGCACTACATTACTTTTATGAATTATAACTCTACTAAGCCTCTTAATATAACATGCTTAGCCTGAGAATTATATGTGTAAACTTCCCTTTATGTTCCATATATTGGAATAACATTTGGAACTTTATATTATGTGTTCACAATTTCCTAAAATTCTACTCCGAAGGAGATAAGATATGTCTCCATCTTTATCTTTGAGAATTTATAGTAGGTTCCATGAAACATAGGGGGCTAGCCCATTTATCTACTCATGTCCATTTATTCTTGATATTTAACCTTCCAGTCGTTTATTTTTTATAAATGCACGTTCTCTTATACCACTTGTTGGAACATAGGTCACACTAAGAGGAATGGGAGTAAGTTAGTGTCAGGTCAATTTTACAATTTCATAATATTACTTAATCATACATCTATTTATCAGTGACCATGAACAATATATCATCAATTATAACAATGGATCATCAAATAAGAAACAAAACTAGAAGATAAAAACACAACAAGTCGCCATATCACAAAATACACAAGTTTCTTAGGTGGAAACCAAAATGGGAGAAAATCATCGATCTTCTTATTCTCTGTCTTCAATTTATTACATCAATTTGCAGGCTTTGACTTGCTTCAAGAAACCATCTCCAAAATATTCAAGATACCACTTGTAGTAGGCTAAAATATGATTAAAGAACCAACCTTGAAGGTGAAATAAGCCATTCACTATAGGCTAAAGCCTGATTAAGGAACCAACCTTTGTGATGAGTGGGATCCAACCTAGCCTATGCTCCAAAATCAAGAATGAGTAAGCTCCAACATGCTCTAGGATCCAACATCATTGAGTCTCCAACATCAAGAATGAACAAGCTCCAAAATCATTTAACTTCCTTTTGTACCTCTATTTATTCTCATTTTAAAACTTGATCCACTACCATCATATGTCAATGAATTATATGAAATATCATAAACTGCAATTTATTTCCATCATGACAACCTGCACCATTAACTCTTTTTTCATGATATTTTACTGTAAACCTCCAAATAATGTTATTTTCATAATTATTCTCAAAAACCATTAATTTTAGTAGGGATACTTATGTATCTAGGGGAAGCATATTAAAGTTTGGCCAAAAACATGTATTGAGGGGTGGAGGTCAGGATTCGACCCCGTGACCTCCCCCCAAACACTACCGACTTTTACCAATGGGCCAATGCCATGATCCTTGAAAATAATTGTGCCCAAAATTTATTTGAATGTAGTGCATTTCTCCAATGGTGGAAAGGAGGGGGCTGCCCCACGGGCCAGCTTTCTCCTAATGTGTCTGTTCCATATGCCCAAGCTCCTAGCGCCTAAAAATAAACGTACTTAGTGCTCATATTAGCCCACTTAATTTGGGATGAAGCCTTAATTAAATCAGTTTTAATTCGGTGGTATTTTTTGTAGTGCTCAATTTTTGGCGGATTGGTCAAGTTTGGAGGAGTTAACTAGCAGTTCTCCAGATTTAGAGGAAGAATCTATGGGAAAATTAAATGAAGCCTATATTGAGCAATTTTTGACCAATTTTGGCTCAAGAATATTCATTACTAGCAAATTGGCATGCTTTGAATCCATTGGAATAAATTGTAGAGGAAGTGGAGCAAATACATGGGTGTTTTTTGCCACTTGAAGAATTTTGAAGCCTAAGGCCACTAGGAGGGAAGGCCATGCCCAGGTCAGAAGAAGGCTAAATGGAGCGAATGAGAAGTCATTTTTAGATGTATTTGATGTTCTGAACATAGTGGTATATTTTTTAGAGTCATTGGAGAACATATGAAGGTGATTTTTTCACTTTTTAGATTAAACAAGCCCATGGCCACCAGGATGGGAGGTCAAGCCTAAATCAAGTGGAAAAAAATTTCAGATATTTAATAGTCATTTTGTGGGAATTTGAGTGCTCTGAAGAAAATAGTGTAGTTTTAAAATCCATTGGAGAAATACAGGTGCTTGTAATCAAACATTTTAATCTTAATCCCAAGAGGGCCTAGTTAGTTAAAGCAGGTCCATGGAGATGTAGATCAGGAGGGGTGAACTCCATTATCATCAATTGTGTTATGTAATTTATTTGAGTTATATTTATGGATTTCATTTGTTGTACATGAGTGTTTAAAAGTTAACTAACTCATAATTTGATCATCAAAGACACATGAAACTTAACACATAAGCCCCTTCACAAGTGGTTAAATTGAGACAATCCTAATCACACATTTTTAATACTAATGAGGGAGATAGCATAGAAATAACTAGTTTTCGCGTATTTAGATCAATCACACTGATCTTATCAAACTCCAAGTAATCACTAACCTTATAATGTGGCCATTTTTTTCTATCTATTTGGTCCTTATAGACTTGTTAAACTTATTGCTACTCTCCCTCCATCTAGCTATTGACTCATTAGAGGTATCAATGATTTTTCTAGAACATGCACACCCTTTAATAACATTAAAGAATGTGTATATTTTCACACTCAATACCATCGATCTATTTTATTATGCCAGATCTGCCCAAAACATGCCCACTATTTAACCTTTTAATAATTTTGGGTTTGACCCTACATTTTCCCTTTTCAATTTGACCCATCTAATGTTGATTTTCAACTGTACATACCTTATCATTCAGGAAGAGATCATTTTTTAATAAGGACATACTATTGGAAAGGTAACGACAAGCTCTGCAAAACCATGTTGTTTGTAGGATTCTTTAGCTGCATAATTTCATTAAAGAATGAAATAACTTAAATCATATATATCACCATATGATGAGACCATGTGAAAGATCTAGCTATAATATCATTTCGTAAGGAGTCGTGTTGCTTATTCGGTCATCAAGGATGGAACTACCATTATTGTATCATATATCTCCTTTGACATCAATAACCTCTTCTTGTCGTCAATGAAAACACTAAGTGCAACAAGACTATTGTCCAAACTCATAGTGCTTGAAATTTTCTAGCAACTCATCCTTTTTAATGTCTCTAGTACCTGCATCAAATGTGGGATGTGCTCCTTCTACGTAATAGTGTACACTAGTATATCATCTAAATAAACCATAACAAATGAATTTAAAAAAGGGTTTAATATATCATTCATAAACCTCATGAATGTAGTCAGTGCATTGCATAGGAAAAATGACATGACTAAACACTTATACAAACATTGTTTGGTTTTGAAGGTGATATTCTAGATATCTTCTTATATGAATCAGACATAGTGATATCCTAAATTTTAGTCCAATTTGGTGAATTATTTGGCTTGCTATAACTGATCTAACAAGTCATTTATATTTGGTATGAGGTACCTTTTCTTGAGTGTAATTTTGTTTAGTTCCTTATAAGAAATACACATAAATCAATTTCCATCGTTCCTTGGCATAATCATGATTGGTGACCCACACGGTGAGGTATTTGGTTAAACGATGCCTTGTTATATTAATTTCGACATATGCTTCATCACCTTATTTGGATTTATCATAAGCTACCTATAAAACCAAATGTTTAGCAATGGAGGGTTAGTAAATGATTGGATCTCAAGCACCACATTCCTCTTGGTTGTACCCCTATATAAAATCATTGAGTTATTTTTTTTCTTCCTTTGAACATGCCTCCAATCATGACTTACCTCTCATGGTGATCTGGGTAAATTTTTGATACCCTTTAAACCAAGACCTTTTACTTTGGTTGATGTGCTAGAATTGCATCAAAGTATTAACGAACATAAATTAACATATCTGCATGTTGTAAAGAAGAGGAAAATAACAAGAATTAGAAACATAATACATTGATAACGGAGTTCGTCCAGGAGGGATTATGTCTCTGGGCCTCAGTGTCAAGATGGTATAGGCCATTGCATTAAGCGTTGTTAATAGTGCTGATGTACACGAATGGTGTTTTCTCTATCATACAAGGAAAATGTCCTGATGCAGGAGTGGGTGGATCTCTCCACGAGATGTTCCGTTATAGGAACTCTCACTCTAAAAAATGATTCCTATTAGTATGAAAATAACTCACACATAATTCATATGAAAATCTCGCCAGCATGGAAAAAATGGATCTCAATCAATGATACATTTGACAATGAGTATCCCTCCAACATGGCAGCAAGGGGATATAAAACATAATACAAATCCATGATAGAAATTACATCCCACATCAAGAACAAAAAAAGATCCCATATCAAACATCAACAGGGGTCCATACAACACAATGCATCTCATGGAAAAAAGAAGTACATGATCACACTGCAAATACCTCACATCCTAGAGCTATATGAAGAAAAGGATGATAAACTGCTAAATCTGGTTGTACCATTAATCTCGTGGCATTGAATATCCTGAAAACAACTGCTCAAACGTTGAATGCTAACACCTACAGCTCCACTTTGAAAAGCGGCCAAAAAACATAAGGCTCAGATGGAAAATTTGACTACACTGCTAAACTCGTGTCACTGAGAGGTGTAGGATCGACTGTCAATTTGGTGAATTCTAACAAAGTGAAAATATTGACCTTAGGGAATCTTTTAGATTCCGCCTAGATTCGACAAAGATGTTGCTCCACTGGGAATTTGGAAATATGCAACTCAAAATAGGAATCTGATCTCAACATTAAGATCCTTGTGAAATTCTGAGAAGAATGAGTATAAGGTTGACCTCATTCCAACACCGACGAATTTCGGCCTCCAAGGAAGTTGAAAGATTCCCTCAAGGTTCCTGAATATTCTCCTCCACAGAGAATCTGCAAAGTTGATGCTCAAATGGAAAATCTAGGCTCACCATCTTTCTCCCTACAAAATTCTGGTTAAAATGCATATAAATTTTATTACATTCTAACATAGGAAAATTTTACCTCCTTGGAATCAAAAGACACCCTTGGCATCAAAAACAATTCCCTCAAACTACGTGCACCATCCTGCCTCAAAATGTGTGTCTATTTGTCGTTCGAATTGCCTTCTCTTTGCTCGTGGCTCCATTGGCATCCCTGTGCCCTCATCTCTCATGTATTCTCCATCATTATCCATGGTCTCCTTGAAGCATTTGAATGGCATTTTATAATAAAGTGTGGGGATGAATAAGACAAAGTGTGAGGTTCTCTCATTGGTTCACATAATCATATTAAGGTAGTTGTTTTTGGGAGGTTTTGAGTTCAAATCCCATTGAGTCCAAATATTGTTTTAAAACCCAATTTTAGTTTTAATATATTTTTTCAAACTATATAATATATGGAGATTGTATCTCCATATTGTAACGACTCCCAAAAAAAAAAATGGATGTTTTGTTTAACATGGAATTTAACCATATTTAATATGATTTTTCTTACACAAAAATTTACCATATTTAAGTTGACTTTGGTTGTTTAATAACTATATTTAATATATAGTTACTTTTATTAATGGCTTTTTTTTTTTGTTTTTATGTGGGAAATTAAATACAATTTTGTTTTGTCTTTTATGCAAGGGTAAGGGGCCAATGGAGGAGTGCTATGTGTCAAAATATGAGGGTATTTCCATGTGGGTCCCACGTGATTATTGGCATGCCATGTGGCATGTTGTGGGCCCCACTTCCCTTGCCTTAACAAAACTTCAAACTGCTCTAACTTTCTTATACGAGCTCGGATTGACGCGGCATTCACACCATTGCGATCAGGGCAACCAAACATTAAATATGAATATGGTTCGAGAGAAATCCAAAACACTTTTATTTTTGAGCTTTCATCAACCATCTTTATCCTGTGTGTCTCTGTAGCCACCTGGATCATTCCTCCCCATTGAGGATCTTTTGGTCCTCTAGAACCATCAACAATAACCTGTAGGTGTTTTGTACTATGTCTGCACCACAAGTGTCCTGGAAAAGGTCACCCTTCCATCCCCTTCACCTTTTTTTATTTGGATCCTTTATCGATGAGCTGATGTACTTCCATCCTCTGTAAACCTGTAGTACAATATCCTCCAAATTACATGCTTAGATTGACAAACTATGACCCTAAAACATTTTCATACTTTCCACGAGTTTATAACATGTACTTGATGGTCAAGCTTACATCAAAATCAAAATCACACCCCGACTATCATTGCAAGACCAAAAATAGCATCGTCGCATTTTGAAGTGATGGAAAACACCTCAACACTTTTACATAATAGAAATGCACCACACGATTTATAAAAAAAGGCCAAAATATCATTGTTGTTGAACAAGTGATGGAAAAATGCGTCATCACTTTTATAGTTAAAAAATGCAACATATGATTTACAAACATGGCCATGACAAGCTAACATATCTAGAAAAAAAATCTACAAAAACCCCTATTTAGCAAAGTGAATGGGTCATTCCCTTATGGGGAATTCGCTTTTTGATCAGCTGTTTCGACTAGTTTCTGCACAAACATTTTGTCTTTAAGGCGCTACTCTGGATGGAGTCTCCATCACGTGGCTCTTTCATGGCCACTTCGGTCGCAATAACTGAAATGAGTCTTCTTCCTCCATTCCTGCTTAACCAGTTTCTTTTTTTGCTGTGGAGAAGGATTTTTATGCCTCATCCTCCTTTATGTTACCATTCTTTTCCAACACTCTGCAAATAGATGGTTATGTAAACCAAAAAAATAAAAAAAATTTCGATGCCGTGATTTACGACCATGGTTATCAATATTCTTATAATCAAAATGAAATCTGGAATAATGAGACTTGTTAGACCTTCCCTGGTGGTCTCTGGTGTGATCATGGTGATGAGATCTTGCCTCAACTTTTCCACTGCAACATGCGCTACCATGGAATGATGGTGAAGTGGTGCCATCAATCCTCTTCCCTGGTGAGTTCAAAAATGTCTATTTTCCTTTGATGTCCTTCGAACATCCTTCTTCACTGTATCCTAAACTTGCATAGAAAGGCCTCTGCACAACCTCTAATGGCTAAGTTATGCCTTGCCCACGAATTCCAAGTCCTCCTCCTTGGTACCCTGTATTGGTAAGGAATATCATGCCGATTCCTGTAATGGGTATCTCCACAGTCCCAACAGAAATTATATCATGTGAAGATGAAGTTGAAGTGAAATCAACACTGTTTACCTCAGCTATCGATTTTGAAACATGTGAAGAAGGCTTTTATAATACTTCATTGTGCTTCACATCCTTCAAGGCCTCTATCGTGGCTTGTAGCTGAAGCTACAATCGCTGCTTCCCCTCCTTCTCTTCCTGTAGGAGTGTCTTCAATTCCTCATGATCTGCTTGAATATTTTCATCTTGCACTTCAATTATTCCAATGCCTCTATCGCAACCCACAATTGAAGCTGCACTCTTTTCTTGTCCTCCTTCTCTTCTTGTAGAAGTGTCTTCAATTCAATGTTGTTTGCTTCTTGTTTCTCGTAAGATTCATACAACATGTTCGCTTTCTCAGACACCCTGAGCATGGTATTATACAATTATTTTACAATTCTCCATTGCTCAACTCAGCGAACATTCGATGTTTCACACCTACAATCTAAATAACCAATCGGACCACTCTGATACCTCTTAATCTAGGTAAATTTTTTATGCCATTTAAAACAAGACCTTTTACTTAGGCTGATGTGCTAGAATTGCATCAAAGCATTAATGAGCATAAATGAACATATCAGCATGTAGTAAAAAAGATGAACATAACAAGCATTAGAAACATAAGACATTGATAATGGAGTTCGTCTGGGAGGGACTATGTCTCTAGGCCTCAGTGTCAAGATGGTGTAGGCCACTGCATTAAGTGTTGTGAATAGTGCTGATGTACATGGATGGTGCTTTCTATGTCATACAAGGAAAATTCCCCCATGCAGGAGTGGCTGGATCTCTCCACGAAATGTTCTACTATAGGAACTCTCACTCTAAAAAAGGACTCCTATCAGTATGAAAATAAATCACACATAATGACTATGAGCATCCCACCAGCATGGAAAAAACGGATCTCAATCAAAGATACATGTGACAATGAGTATCTCGCCAACATGGTAGCAAAGGGATCTTGAACATAATACAAATGCATGATATAAATTACATATCACATCAAGAACAAAACAAGATCCCACATCAAACGTCAATAGGGATCCATACAACACAATGCATCTCATGGAAAAAAGAATTACATGATCACCCTACATATACCTCACATATTGGGGCTATCCAAAGAAAAGGATGATAAACTACTGGATCTGGATGTACCATCAATATCATGGTGTTGAATATCCTGAAAATGACTGTTGACACATTGAATGCTGACACCCGCAACTCCACTTTGAAAAGTGGCCAAAAAACATAAGGCTCAGATGAAAAATCTGACTGCACCGTTGAACTCGTGGCACCGAGAGGTGTGGGATCAACTGTCAATTTTCTAAATTCTCACAAAGTGAAAATATAGGCCTTATGGAATCTTTTAGATTCCCCCTAGATTCCTCAAAGATGCTAATCCAACAGGAATCCGAAAATATGCAACTCAAAACTGGAATCTGATCTCACCATTGAGATCCTTGTGAAATTATGAGAAGAATAAATGTAAGTTTTACCTCATTCCGACACTGGCGAATTTCGGCATCCAAGGATTTTGAAAGATTCCCTCAAGATTCCTAAAGATTCTCCTCCAGAGGGAATATGAAAAACTGTTGCTCAAATGGAAAATCTGGGCACACCATCACACTCCCTGTGAAATTTTGGTTAAAATCCATATAAATTTTAATACATTCTGACACTGGAAAATTTTACCTCTGAATCAAAAGAGTAGCTTGGCATCAAAAAATATTCCCTTGAACTACGTGCACCATCATGCATGTAACTGCGTGTCCGTCTACTATCAAAATTTCCTTCTCTATTCTCACAGCTCCATTGGCCTCCCTGTTCCCTCATCTCTCATGTATTCTCCATCATTTTCCATGGTCTCCTTGAACCATTTGAATGGAATTTTATAATAAAGTGTGAGGATGAATAAGACAAAGTGTGAGGTTGGCACACTGGTTGGAATAATCATATTAAAATAGTTGTTTTTGGGAGGTTTTGAGTTCAAATCCCATTGAATCCAAATAATTTTTTAAAACCCAATTTTAGTTTTAATATAGTTTTTTCAAACTATATAATATATGGAATTCATATATCCATATTGTAACGACTCCCAAAAACAAAAATGGAGGTTTTGTTTATTATGGAATTTAACCATATTTAATATGATTTTTCATACATAACAATTTACCATATTTAAGTTGATTTTGATCATTTAATAACTATATTTAATATATAGTTATTTTTTAAATGATTTTTTTTTGTTTTTATGTGGGAAATTAAATATCATTTTGTTTTGTCTTTTATGCAAGGGCAAGGGGCCAATGGAGGAGTGTCATGTGTCAATGGATGAGGGGCTTGTCTTGTGGGTCCCACGTACTTACTGGGATACCATGTACCATGTTGTGGGCCCCACTTCCCTTGTTTTAACAAAACTTCAAAATTCTCTAACTTTCTTATACGAACTCGGGTTGATGCGATGTTCGCACCGTTGCGATTAGGGTGATGAAATATTCAATCTGAAGTTGATTTGAGAGAAATCCAAACACTTTGATTTTTGAGCTTGCATTAGCACTCTTTGTCCTGTGTGTGTCTCTGGAGCCACTTGGATCACATGGAATCTTCCACTCACTAATTTTTCTCTCAAAAATAAAACATAAAATATTTTTCTTACTAGAGCTAATCAATTTTTTTGGCCTGGTTGGATCTTACTCACAAGATATTGAACTTGACCTTGTGCACGTTGATGAAGGATTTTCAGTCCTTTATGATGAAATACTATTTATCCCTCTGCATGAAGAATGCATTTAATATCCAAATTTATTAATTTTTCAATAACTCCAAGTGTTTTTGTTAGAAAATAATGACTGAAGTAATTTAAATCCACATATCTTTTACACTTGGGAATAAACTAGAAATTAAAGAAAATGTGTAACACCAAAATTGAATATTTCAATTAGGACTCTATTTTTATTAGAGGAATTCATAGGAGTAAATTTACATATTAATTGGATGGAAATTGTCACCATTCTTTAGAAGAATTTCTTTCCATGTAAGTATTCTCTTCCCTTTGACAACTAGGCCATGAAATTCAAGCTCTTTTCATTGAAATCCAATATAAAAAATTAGCTCCTATATTATTCAAATGTGGCTTTGGAAGATTTTTTATTTGGCCCTTTACTTTACTATCCTTAACCACCAAATCATCCCTCAACTAGATCATAAGATTCAACCTTGATTACTAGTGTTTTGGTCTATGAAAAGAATATTAATTTTTTCTTCATGTATCTGTCCTCGGCAGATGAAAAATAATGATATTTTATTCAACAATTTAATAGATCAACCTTCATTATTTTCTCACGGAAATGCCAAGTCACATTAGATGAAATTGACCCTCTAAATTTAGAAATGTATCCTCGATGAATAGGGTAAATTCAGCTCCAGGGAACATGATAAATTAAAACTCTTGCAATCATCAATATTGTCTCCCTAAAACAAATTAATTTTACCCTGGCAATATGATCAAATCAGCCTCAAGAAAAATATGAAATCAACTCTAGCACAGTTAAATAAATGAACTCCTAGCACCATCCCATCACTCCATTTGAAAAAACCCTAAATTCAGCTCAAACACCAAAATATAGTGAATACATATTATATCATAAGATTATATTATGTCCATAAATTCACAAAATTAGTCTATAGTAAATATGAGCTTAATTCCTATAATACAGTAAACTCAACCCTCAAATGAAATTGGCTCAACCTGCATAAAAATCAGAGAAATGATTCTTGGGTTTGATGTGGTTGTCCATTAACAACTTGTTTCACACAATAATTGTGTAGGGTGTGTCTTTAAATACTGAAACCAACAATATTGGACTACAATGTGTCTTTCAATGCAAAAATTAGAAATACTGGGGCTTTCCCTTTTCTCAGCAGCTCTTAGAGATCCTTGTCAATTTCTTCATTAATTCATCTCACATCCTCCTTCAATACCCTTCTGCATTTTAGTATTAATTTCCTCGTATGAAAAACATGAGAAATACCACGGGTCACTTAATTTTCCTAAAAGTGACCTTGTACCTATTTATTTTAATTATTATTTATATTATTATGGTGACCCTATTTACATTTCTGATCAATATCCCATGTGATCTAGATAGGTTGTGGCTCAACATCATTTTTCTTTTAATGGTAAAAAATTGAAATACATCATGTATAAATACTCTCAAACACAACTCCACATACATCAAGTGCAAATACATCCAACTCTACTTCATCAATAAAATCAACATTGACATTAAATTTGATTCTATATTATTTTTTTACCGTTGTATATACCTCCTTGTTGAACCAGCATAATGGATATGGGATATGATGTTGATGAGTATCCGCTTCTAATTTCTTGACCAATGATGTTGCTATGAGATTCGCGTGTGATCTTGTGTCAAAAGGAGCATCATTTTTTATGTTTTTGACATTTATATTTAGATGGAAGAGTTTGAAACTCTCCTTCTCTTCATGCAGCTGAAGGCTACTCAAATACAACCCTTTTTGAATTGATGCATAGATAATATTATCATATATATCACATTTGATTTCCACCTCGTTGCTCGAATTCATGGCCATGATATTTTTTTCATAACGTTTTTATTTTTTTTCTTTTTGATTGAGATCGAGATACAATTTCAAGCACTTCTCTCCTATATGACCATTAATGTTATAGTTTTTTTAGTGAATTCTAGTATCTTTGCATTGGTGTGTTGTGGCCATTGTATTTTTATCTTTTCCCCTTTCCACTTATTTTTCCCCTCCTTGGTGTTGAATTTTGTAGCTATTGTTGTTCTTCATAATTATTTTTTTATCCCTTGAAATATATAATGAAAATGTAATACATGTTCTTCATCTCATTTATATTTATTATCCCATGAAAATATTAATGCATGACATGTTCTTTAGGTCACTATCAAAAGAGAAACTTTTTAATTTTGAATTCCACATTTTTGGCTCCAAACTTGTCAAGTCATCCCACTTTCAAGTTAAGTCAATGACAGTGAAGATACACCCATTGAGAAATGCGTAAGACAGTATATAGAGCACATGACTATTAAATTTTAGTGAGAAAAGGCTTCATTTAACTTGTTCCATAGTCAAATGAATAAATTGAATTTTTAACTTCAGCAAGATGAGTTTGTAAGAACTTAGTAGGAGTGATATTTATGAATCACTCATTTAAGTCATCCAAATCGAGTTATGGGATAGAAGTATAGCTTTGTTCAACTTGATGGCTAAGATATAACTATATATATGTGTTATCTTTAGTGAAATTCAGTTATCTGAGCTCTATTCTAGAATAGAGTTAGTATGAATTCAATTGAGTAGTTGTAATTGTTTTTAACTCATTGATATCTCAGTTAACTAGTCAATTTACTAAAAAAGTAATTAGTTATGTGTGCAATTAAAATTTCGTATTCATTAGAAGAAATAATTGCACAAGGAAATAGGAGGAAGTAGGAGGCCTATTTTGGCTAAGTATTAGCTAGAGAATACTTAGGAAGAGTTTAGTATCGCGGTGCAGATTGAGCATCAAGAATTTAATTTATCATTGTAATAGATCATTTTTTCTCATCTGATATAATACAAATAGAGGTCTAGTTTTTCTTAGTTGGTTTCCCTAGTAAAAGGTGTGTTCATTGTGATCGAATGATTGTATGTGTTTCTATTTTATGTTTTCCCTTCTATACATTGAGTAGAAAAAATAGTATCTATTTTTTTCAGTCTGAATTCATTAGGAGTTACAAATTTTGAGTTATCTCTACATGGTATGAAAACAATTGAAAAATACATAGATACCAAGTTCCTGATCATATCTCAAAGAAATTGCAAATAGAAAATTTGTGGTGCAGGTATTTCTTTAGTGTAGGAACAATCTCTTTCAATGGGTTGAATCTTGAGTATGCATTGGACGGAAATTCAATTTTTTTTTCTTGGAAATACATAATGGAAGTTGTTCTAGATGAAAATGGAGTATATAAAAGCATATATTCCAAAACCAATAGCATTAGATGCACAACATTTGGCTCAATAGAAGAGATTTAATGCAAAATTCAGGAGAATTGTCTTGTAGGGAGCTAGAGGCCATGTGGTTTCAAATTTTCATGGAATGGAGATTAATTTTGCAATATGGAAACGATTGGGGTTGGAGCTCATAGATCCTTGCAAGACAGAGAGATTGGGATTTAGATTATTCAAAACCCTTTTCTTGCTAAGAGGGATTTCTAAATTGTAGCAATAGAAGGCCTCATTTGACTTGTGCCTTAGTCAATTGAAAAATTTATAATTTCCACTTTAGCAGGATGAATTGGGAGGTAGTTAGTAGGAGTGACATGGCTAAATCACTCAATTAATTTATTAAATTTGAGTTTATGGGCTAGAAGTAGAGTTTTTTACAAGTGGGTGGCTAAGATCTAGCTATATAGAGGTATTGTATTTAGTTAATGTCATTTATTTGAGATCTAATCTAGAATAGAGTCAGCGGGATTTCAGTTGAGTAGTTGTAACTATTTTTAACTCACTTATCTCTTAGTTAACTAGTCAATTTACTAAAAATAGCCTTAGCCATGCATGCAATTCGAATTTCCCGTTGAAGTAGAGTAAAAAGTCATAAATGTAATCGTTATTGTATACTAGTGAGTGTATGAAGTTTGTATGCAGCAAGTGAGTCATTTATCTTGGGATTTGCACAAGTAAATAGGAACTTCCCTATTATTTAGGAGCAGGAATTGTCAAAGGAAATAGGAGGAAGTAGGAGGCATATTTTGGCTAAATATTGGCTAGAGAGGACTAAGGAAAAGATAAGTATTGTAGTGCAGATTGAGCTTCAATCATTGAAGTTGTCATTGTAATATATCATACTTCTAATATGATATAATACAAACTCAGGAGGGCTTTTCCTTGGCTAGGTTCCCCATTAAAAAAAAATTTCATTGTGAATGAATGATTGCATGTGTTTCTATTGTATGGTTTCCATTCCGAATTTTGAGTAAAATAAATTTTGTTCTATTGTTTTCAGTCTGAATTCATTAGCAGCTGAAAATTTCGAGTTATTTCTATGTTGAACTACTCCACAAGGAACCATTCCACTTCTCATAAGACAATATATATTTTTGGCATCTAATCAAGGAAGAATATGGATGAAGTAGGATGAAGAAGGATCAATTCATCTCTAGAATTTATTTCTCTCTCATTCACTCTGCATATGTGACTTTCTATGTATCTTTTTGGGCAACAATTTGAAAATTTGGGAAACATTTTCTAGGAAGCAAGGCCGTAATATTGGGAAAATTATTCTAGGTAGCATGGTTGATTTTCTAGGCATTTATTGGGATGTTGAAATTTGGCCTAGGAATATCAAAGAGGGTCAAGTTTGTTGGGGAGACGATTTACTTGAGAAGAGAGGTTTTTGACTAGGCTTGACCATAGCATTTTTGGTTATTTTGAACTCATGGTTTTCTATCAATATTGAGTGTATATTTTGTTGATCTAAATAATTCCTCTAAGGAAAAGGTTGTTGGTTTATTCCCCCAAGTGGGTCACTATTAGGGTAAAAATTGTGTTTTCGTTATGCATTGTGATTTCTACTATCATTATGCATTTGTGTTTGAATTGTTTAAGTGTAATTGTTTAGTGATAAACTAGAAGTTCTAAAAGGCTATCTACGTCATTCCAAGTATTTATCATTTTTTAGTATTTTTTCTTGTATCTATTGCACTTGAAAACTCAACATTGTATCAAAGCTTTGGTGAAGAAAAGGACATTGATATCACTCTTAAAGAAGATTTGGTAAAGGAAAGGGATTTTAATATCACTCTTGAAGAGACAAACATGTAAAATATATTTTATTTCATATATACATGGGTTCCTCTATGAAGTGAGAGAGAAAGCTAGAAGGAAATGCAAATTTTAGGGCTTGGAAGACTATGATTGATCTCATTCTTGCAAAGAATGATGTATTTGATATTGTGAAGTTAAAGGTTACTAAACCTATAGATAATGAAGGGAAAGAAAAACATGAGAAGGATGAAATCACAAAAAAGAATATTACCATGGATTCTACAAGTGATAATTTGATTTTGTATGTCGCAAATCTTGATTCTTAAAAGAAGATATATGATGTTGTAGTTTTATTATACATTATCAACAACATTTTTCAAGAATAAAGTTTGAATAATGATCTTCTTGACGTTAAGATGTCAAGAAATGATATTATAGCCTCATATTTCATTAGGATATCTTAACTAATGTTATGAAACTAGCTCCAAAAATAGAAGAAAAGAGAGATCAACGCCTTACAAATCAGCCACTTTGAGGGGGAAACCTCTAATACATTTTATAAAGGAACAATTCTTGGATGATACAAATGACCAAAACCTCCTTCTATATATAGGAGTCCATGGGGTCACAATATAGTCCTAGCCGACCTAACAATAATAATGTAAGGGCACAATGATAACAATATTGGGGTTACAGGGTACAACAATAACAATAAGTGGGTTACACTAACAAAAATAAGGGACTATACTATTAATATAGGGACCTAACATGCCCCTCTCCTTTAAAAAGGCGTTGTCCTCAACGCTTGAGTAGAACTAGATGCTTCTGTATAAAATTCTCATCCTTCCATGTAGAATCTTCAGTGGGTAAGTTCTTCCATTTGATGAGATAGTCTGAAATTGATTGATTTCATAGCTATCGAGTTCTTGTTTCTGTGACTGATTCAGGTTCCAATATGATTTTAAATTCCTCATCAAGTTCTGGAAATATTTCTTGAACTGGTACTTTTTCCCCTATAACCTTCTTTAAGCATGAAACATGGAAAAATGGATGCACTTGGGAAGAAGCAGGAAACTCCAATTTTTATGTCATAGTACCAATTTTTTGCAACATCGTGTAAGGACCATAGTACTTTGGCGATAATTTATTATCCTTCTTAGCTTTCTTGAGGGACATTTTCTTGTATGGTTGTAGCCGTAAAAATACCTAGTCTCCTATATCAAAACTTCTCTCACTGCGATGTTGATCTTCCTGTTGTTTCATTAGATTTTGAGCCAAATTTAGGTTATCCTTTAAGAGTTGGAGAACTTCTTGTTGATGGTGGATGTGATCTTCCACTGCTTGAACCTTAGAATTTTCTCTTAAGTAAGATGTGATGGATCATGGATGTTATCCATAAATTTCAATAACTGGGGTCATTTTTGCTGCAATATGGAAGGAAGTGTTATACCACCATTCAGTGAGAGGTAACCACTTGACCCATTGTGTTTGCTTATCAGATACAAAACAACGAAGATATCCTTCCAAAAATTTATTCACTATCTCAGTTTGACCATCGGATTGAGGATGATAAGATGAATTATGAGCTAGTTGAGTACCCAAACAAGAAAATAATTTCGTCCAAAAATTTCGAGTAAAAATGGGATCTCTGTCACTTACAATAATATTTGGGTTTCCATGTAGCTTTTGAATTGTTTACATAAATGCAGTGGCATCTGTACTTGCTTTAAATGGATGAGATAATGCACAAAAGTGTGCATACTTGGTAAGTCTATCAACTACCACCATGATGACACTCTTTCCTTCAGACTTAGGTAAACTTGGGATAAAATCCATTGAAATCTCCTCCCAATGTTGACTTGGAATGGATAAAGGTTGTACAAGACCTGGGGTCTTAATTGTCTCAACCTTATTTTGCTAGAAAACCAAACATTCCGCCACCAACTTTTGAATATCAGATTTAAGGCCATCCCAAAAAATTATTTCTTCACCATGTGGTAAGTTTTTAAAAATCATGAGTGTCCTCCTAAAGGAGAAGTGTGAAATTCCAAAAGAATATTTTTTTTAGTTGGGAATTCTTCTAAATATATAAGCGATCTTTGTACCATAAGGAATCATTTTTCCAACTAAATGTATCAGATGTACTAGGATCTTGCTTCAAATTTTTAATGAGTGTCCACACTTCTTCGTCCTTCTTCCATTCATTCAATACTTTGGTTATCCAATCTGGTTGGATAATAGAAATGGCACAATGCAATGCTTCCGCCTCTTCATCCTTTCTTGAGAGTGCATCTGCAACAACATTTAGCTTCCCTTTTTTGTATATGATTTCAAACTATAACCCAACATCTTTTTGACCCATTTTTTCAGCTCTTCTGAAGATAACCTTTCTTCCAAAAAGTGTTTAAGACTATCATGATCATTTTTTGCCTTGAAATGTCTTCCCATTAGGTAAGGTCACCATTTCCTTAGTGCATGTAGTATTGCCAACATTTCCTTCTCATAAATAGCTTTCTATAAATACTTTCCTTTGATTAGATGACTTTCAAAAGAAATGGGTCTTCCTTCTTGCATTAAAACAACACCAATTCCATTTCTTGAGGCATCACATTCCACAATAAATGTGTTTGTGAAGTCTGTCATAGCTAAGATTGTTGCTAGGCACATTGCCTCTTTAAGATGTTCAAAGGCCTTAGTTGCTTCAGGAGTCCATGAAAATGCATATTTCTTCAATAATGTTGTTAGAGGTGCTACTATTCTCCCATAATTCTTAACAAACTTGCGATAATACTCTGTTAACACGAGAAATCCTCGCAACTGATTTATGTTGGTGGGGACTTTCCATTCCTTAATGGCTTTAATTTTGTTAGTGTCTACCTTAACACCCTCGTGAGATACAATATGACCCATATATTCCACCTCATGTTTTCCAAAGAAACATTTGGATGTTTTCTCATATAATTGTTTCTCCTCCAATAGTTTGAGCACCCTGTCAACATGTTGAACATGATCCCTCCAAGACCTATTGCAGATTAGTATGTCATAAGAAAATACTAGCACAAATTTTCTAAGGAAGGGTTTGAAAATGGAATTCATCAACCCTTGAAATGTAGAAGGTGCATTGGTAAGTCCAAAAGGCATGACCAAAAATTCATAATGACCCCCATGAGTTTGAAATTTTGTTTTCAGAATATCTTCAGTCGTCATTCTAATTTGATGATATCCTGAACGAAGATCCAACTTGGTAAAGTAAACTTCTCCATGTATTTCATCCAATAATTCATCAATCACAGTAATGGGAAATTTATCTTTAATAGTGAGCTTATTGAGTGCCCTATAAACCAAATACATGCACTATGATCCATCCTTCTTGTGCACCAATACTACTGGAGCACAGAAAGAACTTTGACTAGGTTGAATTATACCAGATTCTAACATTTCTACAATCATAAGTTCAATTTCGCTCTTTTGGACATAAGGATATCTGTAAGTCCTGATGTTTGGAGGGACACTTCCTAGAACCAAATGAATAGCATGATCATGATCATGAATATGTGGGAGTCCTTTGGGAGTTTCAAACACCTTGGAATGATTTTCCAAGAATTTTTGGAGATCTGGAGAAATAATTGATTTTGATGATGGAACTTCCAGTGAGCATAATTGTACAATCATCCCTCGTTTTTCTTTCTTCAGAAGCTTTGTCATGACATTAGAGCTTATTATATTTCCTAGCTTCCCTTCTACACCCCGTAATTTGACTTCCTTTACTTCTGAAAAAAAATTCAAGAAAATTTCTTGAAAATTAAAATCTACCGCCCCTAAATATTGTAACCATTGTACTCCTAGTAAAACATCAGCACCACCCATTGGAATAGAAAGCATTGGAATATTCAATACATATTCCCCTTGTTTATCTCGATATTATGGCATTTTCTAGAGAAATTTATAGTTTATCCATTTGCAACCATCACTTGACATTCTGGTGTTGGGTATATGAAACAATTCAGTTCCTTGGCTACCTTACAATGAATAAAATTATGGGTAGTACCCGAATCAATCAACACTATTACCTTTTTCTTCTTGATATGTCCTTCCATCCTGAGAGTTTGAGGAGTGGTAATTCCTACCAATGCATTACATGATATGGTCAGACTCATTTCTTCTTCTTCTAGGGTTGGTTCTTGGTGTGTATCCTCTTCTTTTGAAGCTTCTTGTTAATTTTTCTTCCTCCTCCTCACAAACTATGTAAAATAATTTCTTCTCAGCACACTTGTTACCTTTAGTGTATTTTCTATCACAACTATAGAAAAGCCCTTTTTCTCTTTTTTCTTCCAATTTTTGTGGTGTCAACCTTGTAGGTTGTGGAAGTCTAGGAGTGGGAACACTTCCATCCTTATATATGTGAGTGGTAGGCCTCCTTGTCGCCATAATTTTACATTCAATTTTTCTTGCCAACTTCAATGCCTTCTCCAATGAATCGGGTTCCCAAATGTGAACCTCATGTTGGATGTTATCCTTTAAAGTCCCTATGAAGACATCAATCTTGTGTTCCTCTGGAATATCAGTTGCCCTTATATTCAATTTTTGGAAGTCCTCAATGTGCTCCACCATTGAACCCTTTTGTTTGGGATTTATCAATTGGCTAAAGAAGGTGTTGCTCTTTGTATCCTCATAATGCACTATCATTTCCTCCGTAAAAATTGTCCAATTGAATTTTTTTTTATGGGAGAAAAGCCATCGATACCATATAGATTTATTTTTTTCTAAATGTAAAGTTGCAAAGCGTAACTTTTGCATGTTTTTCACATTATTGAGATCAAAATATTGCTCCATTTGTAGTATCCATGTTATGGGATCCTTGCCATCAATATTCCTCATATCCATCTTTGGAATATGGTGGTTCTTCCATCCAACATTAGAGTTTATGAAATCACGATTAACATTTATTTTTTTCTCATCATGAGTTTCATCTACTATATTTTCACCCTTAGGAAACATTTCTTGTATCAAAATTTTCAAACCTTCCATGTCAGCTTTTAGATCATTCTTCATGTTTTCCATGTTGTCTTTCATTTTTCATTGATCTTAGCTTCCATGTCATCCATCTTAGCTTCCATTCGATCCATCTTAGCTTCCATGCCAGCTTCCATGTCATCCATCTTAGCTTCCATGCCTTTCTTCAAACCATCTATCTTAGCTTTCACACTTTTCTTCAAAACTTCCATTTCGTTTTTTGTTGATCTTTGCGAGAGCAAAATTTGGTGCACTTCCTCCTGTAATTTTTACATGTCATGTTGTAGTTCTTCATCTTCATGGGTCATATTATAGCCTTCTAAAGGATTAATTGGTGTCGAATTCCTTTTAGGGGGGATTTTAGAAGCCAATATTGATATCTATTCTATAATATTCCCTTGGAATCAATTCAAACTGATTTTTCAAACAAGACTTATGCAATTCGAAAAAAATACACACCTTTTTCTTGCTTTTGAGGAGCTCAATATTGAAACTAAATTATCTCTATAATTGCGGATATTTAGTATCTAAAATCTAGCTCTGTAGTAGCCCTTTGAATCTTCTTTCGAATGCCATAGGTCTGACCTGATTTGGATTCTTCAAGGAAAAGTTATGCCCAATCTCCCATAATGACTTAATTATGGATTGGTTTAGTAGAGCGAATTGGTACGGTGTGCCATGTGTCACTGTTTCCTTTTTCGGCTCTGAAATTATTACATAGGAAACTACAGTCCATGAAATTGCAGCCACTTCTTATATAATTCTAATCTGACACTCAGAGAGAGAGTTATGAGGATTTTCCCATGGTCACCTCTTTGAGATGAAATTCAGGAACCTTAAAAAAATCTAACATCCACAGATCATATGTCCGAATATATTGTGAACCAAGATCTAAATTTTTTACAGGAGGTTCCTCAGGATTGCAGCTTCACTATGTAAAAATTTCAGCTTTTTAACCTTCATAGAAAGAAAGTTATAGCGAAAATTCCACGATGACCTATTTTAGGTGAAATTTGGGAGCCTGAAAAATCCCTAACTTCCACAGATCATATCTCTGAAAATATTTCGTACCAAGATCTGAAAGTTTTACAAGATGTTCCTCAGGATTTCAGCTTCACTCTGTGAAAATTTTAGCTTCTGAACCTTCGTAAAAAACATGTTATAGTGAAAATTCCACGATTACCTATTTGGGGAAGTGAAACCCTATAATCCCAAGCTCTGATACCAAATGTTATGAAACCAAATCCAAAAATAGAAGGAAGGAGAGATCAATGCCTTAGAAATCAGCCACTTCAAGGGGGAAACCTCTAATACATTACATAAGTGAAAAATTCTTGGATGATACAAATGACCAAAAATTACTTATATATATAAGGGTCGATGGGGTCATAATATAATCCTATCTGACCTAACAATATTAATGTAAGCGCACAATAATAAAAATATTGGGGTTATAGGGGTACAACAATAAGAATAAGGGAGTTACACTAACAACAATACGGGAATATACTAGTAATATAGGGACCTAACAACTAAGATATAAAATTTAAGAAAATGATGAAAACATTTACAACAAAGAACATGTGATGTCATCAACTAATGGTTTCACAACTCGTGGAATTTTTTCCTTCTAGTGTATTCGGCAAGAACATGATTCCAAACCTTCAAGAATTATCAATCCCATGTACTCAAGAAGAATATATACATCTAAAAATTGATGTAGGTGGATATTGGCGGCCACCTTCCTATTCCACCTAGACCTCTAGTTAGTTTCATTAGTTTCCTTGTTTATAGCAACATTTACTATTTTTAGTAGTTTTTCGGGTCCTGGACTTTTGGAGAAGTTTTGGCCCCATAAATGGAATTTTATAAGGTCTAGAGTAGGATATAGCCATAAGATAGATATGGTTCTCTAGAAAATCCTATAGTACTCAGATATATCTTTCCAATGAGGTATTGTATGCACGAAACAGAATTAATATGACCTAGTTACGATCCTGGGAAGTTGGTTGCCCAACTAACCCCAACAGGGCCCACAAACTCTTGGTGTTCCGTCCCCTTGGGTTAGGTTTTTGGTTGTTTATGGAATTCCCTTGTTGTTCAATAATAAAAAAATACCTTGAAAGTCATTGTAACATAGCTCAGAGGCATGTATCTGCCACATCGCTTCTCAGAGATAAGGTATCATTGTCCAAGCTAGTTTATTTCCATTTTGTATGTAAGCATATTTTAGTTCTTTGATATTAATGAAATGGATTTTTATTTATGCTGCGTACATGTGTTTATGCTTATTTTTGTGTCTACTACTTTCATGCATAATTCTGCATCAATGGTATCAGAGTGGTATGGTTTTTCTCTATTTTTCTTTGCATATCCCCAACGAGATCAAGGTATAAGGAGTTTGGGCTCGATTAGGCTGAAGCTTTGCAAGATTAGCCTTTCAAAACTTAATGGCCTCCCATGGCAGAAGAAAATAAATAATAGGGAGTAGAATATCCTTTCAAAATATTTCTCGATGAAGATCTTGAGAAATATAGGAAGGTGATGATGGATAAATTTTCCCACATCCTTCGATGGCTACCCACACGTGACGCATCTGCATCTAATAGCCACTCTATAGGTACCACTCCTTTTAAGGTACAAGTTAACTTTGACATTCCGATATTTGAATGCTAGATAGATGCATATGTGATAGATATATGGTTAAATCTATTGAAAGGATATTTTTCGGTTGATGACTTTTCCAATCAGGAAAATATTACTTTTTCACTCCTCAACACCACCCCTGATGTGAAGGGCTGGTGGGAAACCCAATGTGAGATAAAGGACGAGAGGGAATCCTCATTTTTTTTTAGCCTCACCCACTTAGATTTATTTTTGAGATGCCATCAAGGAACAATATTACCCTATTAGGAGTTATGAAGATAAATACATAAAGTGGACCATGTTGCAGCAAGGAAGGGACCAAGATGTCTCAGAGTTCACAAATGGTTTTCATTCCCATGGCATGAAGTTGGGTATTAAGGATTATGAGCGACATTTGGTATTCAATTACCGTGGTTTTTTACATAAGTAAATCAAGGATGAAATGGAGTTCCTAGACATCTCCTTGCTCAGTGGCCCCTGTCAATATGTTGTCAAGATCAAGAAAAATTTTAAACAGAAGAAGTGAGACTTTGGATATACGAATCTGGAGCAAGGGAAATTTTCCCCAAAACCATAGAACAAAGGATAATCCCAGGCGGGGTGACCTAGGAAAACCTGACAAATTCGCAAGCAAAGAACAACACCACGAAGAAAAATAAGGACACATGAAAGCGGTGTGAGTTCCATAATATCCCCATTCACAACACGAGTGAGTGTCGAGCTAAGCATTCATTGGTAGCCAAAGCTAAAGGCTTCTGAATCAAATGCATGCTCCAAATCTGAGTCAGAACCCAACAAGGAGAATGACAGAGGGAAACATATTATTGATCTGAAGTCCAGTGCCATTATTTTCACTCCCAAGATCTAGAAGGATGACCCTGAAGATCCAAAGGAGGGGGAGCGCCTCTTCCACTCATAGATGTGGGTGAAGGATTCCCCATTGTAGTTCATACTTGACAGTGGGAGCCAAAAGAACCTCATTTCAGGAGAGGTTCTCAAGCAACTGGGCCTACTTACCACAACACACCCACAACCATACACCATTAGGTGGCTTCACTGAGTACGAGATCTATGGGTCAGCCAACATTATTGTATCCTCTACAACATCAATCCCCTCACAGATGAGGTATTGTATGATCTTTCTCCTCTTGAATTTTGTGATTTATTATTAGGCCAACCATATTTTTGGAAGCGATATATTTTGTATCATTCCACGCCTCACACTATCTTTATTACTTTGGGAAATAGTTTGTACAGGATAATGGAGGTAGCACCACCTACAACCATCTCTTTAATCATTGTAAAGAAATGATGTAAGATCATTTCCTATAGCGGGAAATTTATTTTCCTTATGATTTTCTCTCGGTAAAATAATAATATTGTGGCCATGTCCTCCAAACATGACTCCTATGCATTCCAGCAACAAATTGATAACGTCGTGGAGGAGTACAGGGACCTCTTCACTACAACTGAAAGGGTACCTCTACATTGTTAGGTCAAGAAATCCATCGATCTAACCCCAAGCATTTCATTAGCCAATGGAATGATATATCGACACCTTTTTCATCGATATATCGACGCTCTGTTATGGAGAAGAATGAAATCAATAGGCATTAGAGGAAATTTTAGCCGAAAATTTCCCATGAAATTTTAATATAATTTCCATGTCATAATATGTAAAAAATTCAAAATCCTTTAAATTTAAAAAGAGGTAATGTTGGCTTGAGGGGTCCTGACCTAGGTTCGTAGCTTATGGATAAACCAACAAACCCTCTAACTACTGGCCCTTTTGGTAATGATTTGCTTGCATAAACCAAAGTCTAACCTAAAGTAGTATGGGGGGCTGCTAGAAGCAGGTTTTCACACCCTGAGAGATAATTTAATGGAGTGGTCCTCAGCAAAACCCACAATGAACTTATACAGGTGCACACAATATTTTATAACATAAACATAGAGAATGCACAATTATCAATAGAATAACACAAGAATAGTGTTCGCTTTAGCGCAGAGAACATATCTAAATTAGATCTATATCTTAATCGTGGTAAACACTTGACAAATATCTTAAACATCAATAATCATGCATAATCATATCAAACAAATTTGTGCATTCATAAATAATTAAACAAATATTGTGATCTTATCAGAGTATAAATAGTAATATAGACACATAACACATAGAGTTTCGCCAAAACTATTCTTTCTATTATCTTTCAGACTTGTCAATACATCAATTGTCTTTCCAAAACCCTTACAACACCCTTATAAACCCTTCCGCTCACATAACCAATGAAGTCTGCATAGTGCCAGTACTAGGTATCCGCGCACATAGCCAGCAAGAGCTTTTCACCCCACCCAAAAACCCTTACAGATGCAATTACTATCAGAGCATCAATATCTCATAACATTCATAACTTACGACCTAGCTTAGACATACTCTATCTATTTATAATATGCCTAACGCGCAAATAATATGGTCTCAAACCATGGTTTGAGGCCCAAAGTTCACGTTTAAGCCTAATTATATCCAAAATTAGGGCAAAAAGCCCTTTCACTTAATTTGTGCAACGCACACATACAAACATACAAAACGTTTCTTTGTAACTTGTTCCTTAAGGGACCCTGATCCTACAGGCCCTGAACACAAACATGTGACTCGTCCCGAGTCATTGAGGCACTATCTCCTTGTTTTTAGCCTTGAACATCTTAACATATGTCTAGAGAGGGAGAAATAACTTGAGGCTCTGCGCTACTGCACCCTGCGCTTGCTGAAAAATATTTTTTTAGTATACCCCTCAATGGCCATCTCTAGGCTATGTTGAGTCTACTGAATAATATTCAAGGTATTGTCCAGAATTTGGGATATTTTCAATGCCTCCTCTGCCCACAATTGCATGCATTCTTTAAAAACATGTTCCTTGGGATGCAAATCTGCAATCTCTACTCGGATTTTGTAGTCTTCTTGCATACGAGCCAGTTTCTATGTAAGGAATAAAGTAATTGTGATTGTGGAAATCTCTTCAAACTTCTTCTCCTTTTCATTGGGTGTGTTGCACAACTATTTCACAATTGGATCATTCTGGAAGGAGGCCCAAATTTCCATGGCTTCATTTAATGACCTATCACATTGAGTGACTGCGGCAACAATGCTATCATGTGCTTCCTTGACTTATGTTGCCCTCTTCGCGTGAACCTCTAGTGGTGTCTTCAGCTACAACTTGGTTTGGAGGTTTGTGATTCACTAATTGTACTTTGTTCAAATTTTTTGAACCTATTCTCATGCTACTTTGACTGCAGTAGACAATCCCTCTAACTTCTTAGCAGACGCAATTGTGGCCAAGACAACTAGAAAATCTCGGCACACCTGATTGATCTTGGCTTCCAGCGCAGCGTGTTGGGCCTTAGCCTCTTTGCATACTAGTTTAGCCTGTTGTTGTTGCTGATGTTCTTGTGCAACCTGTTGTTGTGCATCTCTATTCATTGTTTTTGTGATCACTTATCAGAATTGGAGCTCATATGCAATCGCTGAATTAAGAAAATGCATTTTACCTGCAGGTAACACGTAAATTTTAACATGAATATCACCTGTACCAGTAAAATAGATGCATTGGTTAGCATCCATTTGTATTTCTGGCAAGGAGATGTGGACGAATAAAGCATCCCAGAATGCTAGTAAGGAATTTTCCAATGCTTGCATACTAATAACCTGCACACTAGTCCGGCTTGCCTAGATCATGCTGTCTTGGATCTCGCTCGCCTGAAGTTTTAATTCTTGCAACCCCACTTGAACAATCTCTAGTGTAGATTTATATTGGACCTCCCTGTCCATCCATCGATCTTCCTACACAGATGTAACTATCAATGATTATCCTTTGTGAGTGTTAATACCTCCTATCGTGCCTTCTTAGATCCCTTTTGTTTCTTGCACAATACACCCGTGGCCTGAGCATCATGCTTTTTGCCTTTTCATGTTTCCACTTCTCTAGTCTCCTTAGGCACAGAGCCATTATTTTCTGGCACTCTTGTTGTGTCAATGGTTTCTCCCATTGTAGTTGGGGTCAGTTCCTTCTCACCAGGTTTTTCTGTCACTGTTTTTGCAGGCTTTTCAGTAGCCTTCTCTATCGATTTTCATGTCAGAGTGCACAGCTATGCCGGCAAGGCCAACGAGGCTAGAAAACATTCTACTGTAACAATGATAAGGTAATCCTCAGTTACTAATAAGTCAACTCATACCACACGCCTGCTAAAATGCCCTTCACACAAATATGTATGTTGTGAAATGTAGCCTTAAAGTCAGCTATCACTTTTTATTGATCATAAAGAGGAGGGGACAATTGCAGCTTCAACTGTAATGCTTGGTGTAATGTCGCATCATATAAGACCTAAAATATCTTTTCCTCTTTAGCACGAATGGGATCAAACGATTTCTAGAGTGTTGTGTAGTGTGGAGCTTCAAACATCTTCTCTTCAAGCTTAGGTAACTGTGTGTCTTCAAGGGTTCTCCAAACAATCAATGCAATAAGTAACAAGATCCAAGCGTATTGGAAGTTCTTTCCCTCCTCCCGTGCCTCACGCACATTCTTAAGAAATTCCTTGTAGACATATCCAGACCAATTTTATATAACTCCTTTCTCACATCTTCCAGCCAGCACAATCACATGTGGAGGCACTTCCTTGGTCCTACACTTGCGCATAATATTCTTGGCCAAGATGAGCGTGCCAAAATGGACAACGAGGTCGTTAATCTCCTCCACAATGAAACCATGGGATTTGTGAGTGACATCATATTTCTTCTTGATCTGATCCACTCATGATTTCTCCTGCACTTTTCCTTGAAATTATGCCATAGGGTCGGCCCCCTTGTTCGATGTAATATTCCTAAATTAGCCATGAGGTAGTTGGAATATTAATTTTTTTTTTTCTACTTTTTTTGATGAATAAGAGGACAATGGAGGTCCACAAGTCTCCCTAATAATGAATAAATCAATTCCAAATGTGAAAGACATAAATCTTGACAGCTTAATCAAGCACCCTTGGTGTGAAAGGGGGTTGGATCACTTTGACTGGGTCAACCTTGACCAAATCAACAACATTGTCATGGAGGAGTGGTCATCAATGAGGGACATCAAAATTTTAGATGGAGATGCTTTGGGTGGAAGGAGTGCCATTATTGTATGGGTTTAGGGTTTCAAATCTCATATCCTATTTAAGGAAGAGGATGGTAGCCATATTCATATGTTTTTGGGTCTTTTATATTTCTGAATATATGGTCTGTTTAGACATATATCTTTCTCTTTTTGTTTAGCTGAGATAGAGTGTTGTTTAGAACTAGGTGTTTCGGATTAGGAATCCCACCTCTTCCATTGAGAAGCCCTTGGAGGATTCTTGTACTACACTTTCCACTATCAGGCTTAAGGCCAAACTTCATCTTTCATTTACAGCGTAGATCCTGTTGAGGGTTTGGTTGTTTTTCAGGTTGCAGCAAGTGGAGACTAGATCTCGAGATCTAGGCCATTTCATTGCTTATTTTCAGTGGAGGAGGCTCCCTTTCCATTGGGAGGATATTATTGAAGGGCTTTATGCTTAATTTCAGATATTGTCATCAAGCCAATTGGTTATTCATCCCTACAACATAGTTTACTTCCAAATCTTCATTATTTCTATAGGAGGAGTTGCAGGGTGGTTTAGCACACCATTTGGAGATCTGGCTTTCTATTGAAGGGGATCTACCTTTCACTTAGAGGATCTATTAGAGGAGGCTACTTTATTGATCATATCATATCAGCCACACTTTCTAGATTTGTATTTTGCAGTAGATCTGTAGCATTAAAGCTTAGATCTACATCTTGTACTTGGTGTTTTGTTGAAAACCCATAAGGGGTTCTTCAAAGGAGGTTGTATAGTGCTCAGATCTGAAAGAGATCTATCTTTTGAGGAAAATATTAGCCCTAGATCTGATGTATAATAATTTTCTATAGCAGAGCTAATAAATAACGTTGTAACGATCTTCCAACTTTTATATATAGTTGCAGCACCTCATCTTGAGGATTTTTTCCATTGGAGGCTTGTACTTTCTTGTTGTGTATCTTATGGGCCATTTCTTATCCATATTTTGTTGTTGTTATAACATATGGAAGATCTCCATATTGGCCTCTTGCTTTTAAATGATGATTTACACTATTGTTCCAACATTTTGCATTATATTCCTTCTTTTCCCATTTGGGAATACTACAGTGGTATCAAATAAGAAGACACTGAAAGTATGATTATACAAATGATAGAGAAAACAAGGGTAAAACCCCATTATCAGGAGGAATGAAAGGGAAGGATTTCTCAAGACTTGTTTTTCAAACTATTCAGGGCATTAACAGAGACATCATAGAAATAAGGATGGAGAGATGTAGAAATTTTCCAAAGGAGCTTGTACATGAAGAAAGCTCCAGATTTTCACATTATGGGTGTAAGAATTCAGCTACCACCATCAGATCTACAACATTGTACCATGTCTACATTCTTTGCAAGAGAATAAGCAGAAGGAGAAACACTAAAGGAGGAGACTCTTGGTGACTATCTCCAAGAATATGAATCTAAGTATAGAAGATTCAAGGAGCATCTAAGTTTCCAAGGGTTTTGTCAAATCAAAGAAGATAGAAGACCTAGCAACTACAATTGAAGAAGGGGGTGCATGCAGCACACTTCAGGTAGATTCTTTCTACCTACTTTTGATGGGTCACCCAAGAACATAGCCAAGGCTTTCGTAAAGAAGCTAGACACATATTTCCAGCTGCATCAAGTTTCAGAAGAGGAAGCCATTAGAGTAGCAGCGCTGCATCTTGAAGGTAAGGCTTATGCCTAGTGATTATTTGAATCTTCTTCATTGAGAAATTTAAATATATCTACTTATGAAAAGCTCACTAGGAGGTTAATGAAAATATTTGATTTGAAACAATCTGAAACTTCCATGGGAGAGAAAACCAAACCCAAAAAATTAGAACCTTTGCATGAGTTGGAAGGATCTATGAAACCAACTTCATTTCATAATAGTGTTCAGGGGGTCAAAGATCTGCAACATATTTTGCCAAGGGAAAAAGCCCCACTTTAGCAAGAACTTTCTTCTCAAGAAGAAGACATGAGGATTCTCCTTTCAAAAGGAGATCAAGATAAAGGATCTCTTAATGATGAGGTATTCTCCATTGATGAGGAGAAGGGAGAGGAAGATCTGGAAAGAACCTCTAGCGCTATGACAGTAGGAGTAGATCTAGTTCTATTTGGAGATGGAGATGAAGAAATTGATTCAACTAGAGGAGCTCTTTCATATTTGCAAGAATTACCAAAGGATATTACATATGAAGATCATGATCAGCATGTGTCTATGTTGATAGGAAATGAGACGAAACAATGGAGGAATTATGTTCCAACATTGAATACAATCTTGGGGACACACACTATGATAGATCATTCCTTTGTGATCAAGACTCTTGACACCAAGGATATGTTGGGTGTACATGGGTTGACTACATTTGAAGAAGACACCTTAGACCGTGAGATCTTGCAAGAGGTAGGAGGAGATGAGAAGGAGGACCAACATCAAGTGATTAGGAACATACACACCCATCCTTTTCAAGAGGTTTATGCACAAAAGCAAGAGGATGATTTGCACAGTGAAAGAAGGGACAAATTCGTCCATTCACATATAGAACCTACTCTAAGCCTTGATGTTTCATTACATGGAGGCATTCCACTAGGGAGACCCCCTAATTTGGGAATGAAAAAGGAGTTCTCTCAACATGGTTGTTGAGTCTCAAATCTGCATCTTTCCTATACACCTTTCTAGACCTTTTTCATTCACCTGAACCTTCTAAGTCGTCAATATCATTGCATATTAATTGTAAAAGAGCATCTAAAATGGTTTTTAACTATGTTTTGTGTCTGCTGTTTGATTTAGATTTTTTCTCATTTAGCTGCGGAATCTTACCACTTTCCGCAGCTGCTGCAACTTTCCGTAGCCATTTTGTGAAAGTCTATGTTGCAGGTGTCTTCAGGAAATTCGAGCCACATGGGCAAGTCATAAATGATGTGGACATGGATTGTGTTCTATTGGCTCGGGCAAATTCACCTAAGGAGGCTGTGGTCAAAGGTGGCCAAGTGGAAGTCAACCGTAGAGTCCCACAGTGATAGGACTCTGTTTCTCATCACGTGAAGATTTGTATGACCGTTTCTAATTTACGGGAGACACATCAACACCTGTACACAGCTCCATAAGCCGAATCCAACATCCACTCTTCATAGATTTACTCCTCACCGCGGCCATGATGCTGGATCTCTGGACGTGGTGGTTCACATGTCTCTATCAGCACAAAATTTAGGGAATTAGTTATATCACCTTTGTTATAAATAACGTGTTTTCATACGCATAATAGTTAGCCTCCATATAGCTCTGTAATGTAATTGCGTTGCCACTATGCTATAATATCATTTCTCTATTATGACTACATTTTAATATATAAGAAGACTCTCTTTCCAAGCGTAATTCGTATTTGAAGGCTGTTGCCCGAGGCTGGTGTAGAGGGCCCCTGCACACGCTGAGGTTTTGTGCATTACTGTATAGTTTCTTGTTTTATTTCTTTAAGTTCATTGTGCTATAAGTCATTCACGTGTTTATACATTGCATCTTTCATGGTATTTATGATTCATCTCTGTTCATAATCTTTCATTCTTTACATTTTACTTCTGTCCATAATCTTTCATGTTTTATGTTGTGGTTAACTGATCAGTGTTCTTGTTTCAGATTACAATAGGCAGCCCGGGCACTTGCACATTTTTTTATAATGACTAATGACATGGAATCAATATTGTCCTTCTGCTAATTTACTTTTCTTAGTTTTTGTTAAATTCCAGCACTGTTTGTTTATATCAGTCTTACACATTTGCTTCAGTAGTTAGATTTAGATATATTAAATTGCTCATGTCATTTTCAGTTACCTCCGAAAACCATAGTTGGACTAATGGTGAGGGATTAAAGTATGAGTGTGTAGTTTGATATTAGTTTACTTTCTACATGTTAGAAATATTAAATTGCTCATGTCATTTTTAGTTACCTCCGAAAGCCATAGCTGGACTAATGGTGAGGGATTGAAGTATGAGTGTGTAGTTTGATATTAGTTTACTTTCTGCAAGTTAGAGATATTAAATTTCTCATGTCATTTTCAGTTACCTCCGAAAGCCATAGCTGGACTAATGGTGAGGGATTGAAGTATGAGTGTGTAGTTTGATATTAGTTTCTTTTTCTGCAAACTAGATATCAGGTTGCTCAAGTTTTTTATGGTTACCTCCGAAAGCCATAGCTGGACTAATGGCGAGGGATTAGAATATAAGTTGATGTAATTTGATTTAGATTTACTTTGTTGCAATTCTTGGATTTCTTTAAGCATAGTTTCTTTTGTATTTGGACAGCAGCAAGGATAATGAGTTTCATGATTAGTAGTTCACTGTTGTTTGACTAGAATAGTGATGCAATTTCATTTTCTTTGAAGAATTAATTTTCATTGTGTGTTTTAAAATTCTTTTGAAGTTTGGAAAATCATTGAGACATCATTGTCTTGAATATTTGTCTCCATACTTGTCTTTTAGAATTTCATAAAAATCCAAAAAACGACAAAAAGTTAAGAAATAGGTTATCTTGCACATATAGTGCGCCGCACTTCATCAGCTTACGAATCCCGGATTGATAAATTAATGTAGCAATTTAGGACACACTAAATTGACCAAACATTTTGGCGCCGTTGCTGGGGAAGTGTAACTAGGTAGCCAATTTCTTAAAAAAAAAAAAACAAAATAATAAAAGAAGAGAAAACTTGATAACTTCTTGAAGTATGCTCTCCTCTTGCACCTAGTGTGACCTGGAGGATCAGAAAAGAGAGTTATTGATTCAGTAATTTCTTAAGTATGCTCTCTTCTTGCACCTAGTGTGACATGGAAGATCAGAAAGAGAATTATTAGCCCAACTTTTAAAATAAAAATAAAAAAATGACATGCATAGAGCAAGAGATTCTAGGGGAAGGTTTATAGCTAAAGCCAAGAGTTCGATTTTTAAAACTCCATCTTCTTCAAGGCATAGACAATATTCACCACCATCTACCCCTAGCCTTAAGATTTTTGGAATTCAAGGAGCAGCTGAATTAGAGGATTCTCCTATACCACCTACTAAATCTCATTTAGAAAAGGAAGAGACTCCCTCTCATCCTCCCTTGATAGAAGAACCAGAGGACTTTAAGGACTCTAAAGAAACTATCATGGCGGAGGAAATAATAGATGGATTTGGAGGTAGAGGTAGAGGTAAAGGAGGAGGAAACAATGAAGACAACAATGGTGAAGGTAATAATGGAATAAATAGGGAAGGAGACAACTTGTTTGGATTCCCTATAGTTGATGAGGAAACTCATACAACAATGAAAAATATCTCACCATCTGTCATCCCCAACTTTTATGGATTGCGAAGTGAGGATCCTGAAACATTTCTGTTTGAGTTTGAAGTCGTGTGCCGAACCTATGACTATATGGAAGACTCTCAAAAACTCAAACGGTTTCCTTCAACATTGAAGGGAGCTGCTTTGAAATGGTTCATGGGATTAGCCACTCAATCTATTAGGACTTGGAATGATATGAAACAAACATTTTTGGATAGATACTTGGACTATTGGATGCCCACCAATCACAAGGATGAGGTATTCAAAATGATGCAAAAAGATGATGAAAACTTGGAAGATTTACTTGAAAGATTTCAATACAACTTAAAAAGAGAAAAGATGAGCAACTTAGATGATGAAACCTTGAAACCCCTCATATTAAAATCCATTAGAGATGAATGGATAGATATTTTAAACATGATGGGGAAAGGAGACATTTCTCAACTTCCACTTCGTGACATAACAGAATTATGTGTCCATCTCTCAAGAGGAAAATCTAAAATAGGAAAAGGGCCTAGGGATCCTCTCTTATTAGGGCTAAAAAATCTGCAACTGGATCAGTAAGTAGGGCAGAGATTGGTAATATGCTTGATGAATTCAAAACTGATATCTTAGGGAGCCTTAGTGAACAACTAGACACCCTTAAAATCCAAAACAAGTAGAAAGCAGAAACAGATGCTCTAGCCATCTTTTGTCCGAAATGTAGGAAGAAACATGCTTTAAGGGAATGTCCCTTGGATGCAAAAGTTGTAGAAACATGTATAATTTGCTCAGAGAATCATGAGATCAAGGATTGTCCTTCAATTCCTGGACTCAAAGCTGTCTTTCAAGAAGACCCAAATTCGGTAGAATCTCTCTGTTTTGTTGCAAGAAGACCTTGGCAGGGACAACAAACTCAAGGGTTTAACAACCCTATGAATCTTCAAACCCCACCAAATTGGAATCCTTGGCAACAACCTTGGCCCCAACATCAAAATCCATATTAGCCATGGGTACAAGGGATGAAAAATCCTTATGGGAGATTTGCTCAATTTTATCAATATCCTCCATCTTTTCAAAATCAACAAGCTCCACAACTTCCAAACCCAAATCCACAACTTTCATTTCCATTTCCACAACAACAACCTTCTCAACAAAATCCAAATCCTCAACTCATGCTCCCATACCAACAAAAGACAAATCAACTTCCAACTCAGCCATTGCCAAATCATAACAATAAAAATCCTCAGAATACTTACATGGTAGAAGGAAAACAATTTCCTACCTATATGATTGTTCCTCTCAATGATGTACAACTCAGATCTGGTAGAGTTTTAGAAAAACCTTCTATAGATATTCAAGAGCAAGATACCTCTGAGGAAGACTCTCTTAAAGTCAATGAGGGTTCTGAGGAAGCATCTCTTCAAAATTCAAACATTCAAAAAGAAAAAGAAAAGTTAACACCCACAACTCCTATAGTTGAGCAACCTGCATCTTCATCTACACCTCCTTTTCCTGAAAGAATACAAATTGACAAAGGGGTGGAAAAACAAATCTTGTTGCCTAACTATGATTTTCTAGATGAATTGAAGAATGTTTGTATCAAGATTCCCTTGCTACAAGCCATTCGAGAGATTCCTATTCTAGCAAAAACAATAAAAGAGTTGAGTTTCAAAAGACCAGGAAGGAAACTAAAAGACACAAGAAGAATCCACCTGGTAGGAAAGATTGCAGATATTATGATGGGAAAAATTACCATGCAGAAGTATGTAGATCCAGGAAGTCCAATTGTCAAGACACATATAAATGGGATAGAAATTCCAAACACATTGATTGACTTAGGGGCTGCTATCAAAATTATGAGTAGATAGACTATGGAACAACTAAAACTTCCTAACCTTCTTTTTACACCTACTTTACTGCAACTTGCAGATCGATCAATTATTAAACTAGATGGTGTATTAGAAGATATTTTAGTCTTCTTAGATTCTTGGGAATATCCAGTAGATTTTATAATTTTGACTCCCAAGAGTAATCTAGGAGGGCACCCACTTATCTTAGGAAGACCTTGGCTAGCCACAGCTGATGCTTTCATTAGTTCTAGATCTGGGGATATGTACATTTCTAATGGTAATTCGACAAAGAAATTCAATTTGTATCCTCCAGCAAAAGCAATCACAGAAGTAGGAGACAATGAATGGGTTGATGATGAGGACACTATACAACCCGTCTTTACCATTTCTGAAATCAGTGAGGATAGTCAAATTCTGAACACATTAGAAAATTTTGAGATATCTTCAGAATATGACCCTACACAATTTCAATTGGAATCTGACATAGAATATTTATCATCAAGGAAAATGTCTCTTTACTCTATGGAAGAGTTTGGTAGTTCTACTATTGAGATTTTTCCAGGAAAAACATTGAATATCAACAAACATTTGGAAAAGTCACAACAAGAAGAACTAACCAAAATCTTGCAAAAACATTCTACTGCATTTGCATGGGAGTATACTGATACGAAAGGTATTGATCCTAAGACTTGCATCCATCATATATATATTGAGGAAAACAGTAGACCAGTCAGACAACCTCAAAGAAGGATGAATCCAAATCTTAGGGAGATAGTGAAAGAAGAGCTCCAAAAACTACTCAATGTAAATTTCATTTATCCAATTTCAGATAGTCGATGGGTTTCTCCTTTGGTTATAGTACCTAAAAATAATGGTAAATGGAGGGTATGCATTGATTACAGGGAATTGAACAAAGCAACTTTGAAGGATCACTTTCCTTTGCCTTTTATCGATCAGATATTAGATACATTAGCAGGTAAAAAGTACTTTTCATTTTTGGATGGTTTTAATGGCTATAATCAAATTCAGGTAGCACCTGAAGATCAAGATAAGACCACATTTACTTGTCCATGGGGAACTTTTGCCTATAGAGTGCTTCCTTTTGGGTTATGTAATGCACCTGCAACATTCCAAAGAGCAGTACTAGAAATTTTTTCTGATCTAATCCATGATTGTGTAGAGGTTTATATGGATGATTTTATAGTTTATGGTAATTCATTTGAAGAAGCATTAGAAAATTTTGAAAATGTCCTTATAAGATGTAAAGAAACAAACCTTTCTTTAAGCCATGAAAAATGCTTTATGATGTTTATTGAAGGTATTGTTTTAGGACATCATATTTCAGGAGATGGGATTAAGGTTGATAGATCAAAAATTGAAGTCATCTCCAAGTTACCTATTCCAAATTGTCAAAGAGATGTTAGAAGTTTTCTAGGATTTACTGGTTACTATAGAAGATTTATAGAAAACTTCACTAAAATAGCTTCTCCACTCTTCAAATTGCTTACAAAAGACTGTGAATTTAAATGGGATCCTAATTGTCAATCAGCCTTTGAAACTTTGAAAACAAGAATATCTGAAGCACCTATCTTGAGAGGACCAAATTGGAAACTCCCTTTCCATATTTCTATGGATGCTTCAGATACAGCTCTAGGAGCTGTGTTGGGTCAAAAATATTTAGTTCCTTATGCCATTTATTATACCGGTAAAAATTTGACTCCCACAGAGTTGAACTATACTGTGACTGAAAAAGAGTTTTTAGCTGTTGTTCATGAAATCAATAAGTTTAGACATTATATAACAGGCTATGAAACTTTTATTCATACTGACCATTATGCAATTAGATATTTAATGAAAAAACCTGTTACTAATGGCAGAGTGACAAGATGGCTCTTTCTTTTACAAGAATTCAATATTACTGTGTTGGATAGACCAGGGAAACAAAATACGGTAGCTGATTTCTTGTCTAGGATTCAGAATACTAAAGAAGATTCTCCTGTAGAGGATAAGTTTCCTGATGAATACTTGTTTGCAGTAACTATTAAGACTCCTTGGTATGCGGATATTGCTAACTATTTGGTTACAGGGAAACTGCCTTCACATTTATTTCCAAGTGAAAAACGAAAAATTATTCAGGAGAGTTCAAAATATTCATGGATTTCTAACGAATTGTTTAAAACAGGGCCAGATCTTGTGATCAGAAGATGTGTCGGGGAAGATGAAATGCCTGATATTCTTAAGGCATGTCATGATGAACCATGCGGCGGACACTTTACAGACAAAAGGACGGCCTATAAAATCTTCTCTTTAGGATATTATTGGCCTTCCCTCTTCAAAGATGCAAAACAATATGTCAAAAGGTGTGACAGCTGCCAAAGAGTAGGGAAACCTACCCTTTCAAATGAAATGCCATTGCAAACACGGGTACTCATTGAACCCTTTGAAAAATGGGCTTTAGATTTCATTGGACCTATTAATCCACCATCTAAGCAAAAGAAGTATATATTGGTTTGTACTGATTATGTTACTAAATGGGTAGAAGCCAAAGCATTAGTATCTGTTACTGAAAATTCAGTTGTTCATTTTCTTTATGGGGATATTTTTACTCGCTTTGGTGTTCCAAGAGAAATTGTGACAGATCAGGGAAGCCAATTCACATCCAACTTGGTGGAGAAGTTGATGGAAGAATACAAAATCAAGCACAGAAGATCTACTCCTTACCATCTGCAAGAAAATGGTCAAGTGGAGTCTACCAACAAAGTTCTCGAAAGTATCATCACCAAAACTGTTCATCTACATAGAAGAGATTGGGCAGAAAGGCTTCCTGAAGCCTTGTGGGCCTACAGAACTACATGGAGAAATACAACGGGACATTCTCCCTATGAACTTGTTTATGGGAAAGAAGTCTTGCTCCCCATTGAGTTCCAAGTCAAGACCTTCAAGATAGCAGTTCAGTTGGGGATGGACTTATCAGAAGCCCAAAAGCATAGAATGGAGCAGTTGAACGAGCTAGATGAGATCAGACAAGAGGAAATTCTAAGAACTGATCTAGTTCAATATCAAAGAGCTAAATGGCATGAAAAGTACATCAAAGAGAAGAAGTTTCAAGAAGGAGATTGGGCATTGTTATTTGATTCCAAGTTTAAAGATTTTCAAGGAAAATTTCAGACTCATTGGCTTGGGCCATATGAGATTGACAAGATCTTTAGCAATGGAGCGGTAAGAATCAAGACCATTGATGAGTTTCAAACTCCTCTTATTGTGAATGGCCACATATTGAAAGTTTATCATAAGCCACTCTCAAAAGAGGAATTTGTCAAAATGTTTCAAGAAAATTCTGCAATCAGGCTGGTACAGAAGAATTCTTCTTCTCCACCAGCCTAGCTTTTGTTCTTTTCAGTAAAAAAAATAAAAAAAATAAAATAAAATTGTATAAGCCTGAAAACCAATCACTGATTGGCAGTCTTATACATAAAATATAGGGTGAAAATCAGGAACACTTGACACCCTATATTTTCCAAAAAAAATCTCTCTTTCATTTCACAAGTTTTGTGACCACCCACTCCATTCCATTCCACTTCATTCCACTTCATTTCACTCCACTTCATTCCATTTCACTTCATTTTATCTATTTCATTCCATTTTACCAATAAAATTCTCTTTCATGACCATTTCCATTTAGTCAATTGTCATCCGTTCATTTCCATTCACCCAAATAATAGCTGTGTCAGTTTCTACAGCTGACATCTGTTTCCGTAGCTGACACCAGTTTCCACAGCCAAAAGCATATTCTGTAGCTACCACTCTATTTTTCAAAAGAATGTACAACCAGATGTTATTTCCATAATAATGAAATCAAATGCAGGTATGAGGACCAATTATGAAGACATGGGGCATTCAAGATATCAATGAGGAGCAACTAATGGAAGACCAAGGAAAAATGGCAAGAATTCCAAGGTATGAGTAAAAATTTATTTCAAATGGCATTTAAAACAAATTTTTATATAGTTATAAACCATAAGCTCCATTATGTGTAATGATTTTATTGACAAACTCCGTAACCACTCCATGATCTCTGTACAATCCTCCCACAATCCTTGCATTCATTCTCAAACGGTCCCATAATTAAACCTCCGATCTTCACTCATACTCCGATATTCCACCTGTGACAATGAAATGTAGTTGATTTCACTACGGCTTCTTTCAGCCACATAAAATCTATAGCTGTTGTATAAATGTGCTTACATTTATTCTGCAGCCACCAAATTTTAAAACACTGTCGGATGTGTTATACTCCTCCTATTGTTCTATTAATCTCGCAGCTGCATTTCTGCCGTGCTCACATAACCCTTCTCTGTTCCGCTTCACCCCATTTCATTCTCTATTACGCTACAGTCTGTATACCCACTCTCTAATATCTACCTACAGTCATCGTGCTCATTTCTGTTCATTCAGCCGTCCTACTTCCATTGAACCCTCCTCACACAGGCAAGTTTTTAAAGAGCAGAAAGAAGGATGGGTAAATTGTTGAGAGCAGAACGAGAGGGACCTAAATTCATGGAAGGATACCCGCAAGTCAGGGATATATTGAAGAAGGAAAAGTGGCTGCGGTTTATCCAAAATTTTAGAGGCTACCATAAAGAGGTGACAAAAGCTTTTGCAAGGTCTTTCAATGGCCTGGAGGTAGAGATTGGAGACCTTAAGTTTACGGTGAATGAGGCATCTATAGCATCTGCCACAGAACTTCTTCAAGAGGGTGAACGTTCGTTTAAGAACAAAAACATTAGTGATGAAGCCTGGAGAGTGATTCTACATAACACAGGTATGGACATAACTATTTTTAAAATAGGAATTCCTGTTCATGCTTTGAAAGAGGAATGGGCTACTTTTCTGCTATTTGTTCAAAAATTTATCACCTGTGAGGGCCGTTTTGGGTCAATGTATATGTACCATACCCGATTGCTGATGAATTTTATAGATAACTAGACCCTCAATATGACATATTTTTTATTAAATAGTTTGAAGAAGATGTCTATGACTGTTCAGAAGCATTTAAGGGATGTAGAACCACATCTATATCACCACGGTCTTGTGAAAAGTTTGATTGAAAAATAGTTAAAAGAGAAGAAGGACACATGGGAACAATTTTTGATTAGAAATTTCTTTGAGGAACCTCAAGAAATTCCTGAAGGTAGTACATCAAGAAGGAGTAGGAGAAAGAGAACAAATGATGAAATTCAAATTAATCCTACTGCTACAGTTGAAAGAACTAATAGGGAAGAGAGACTGTCAAAAAGGAAGAAAAAAGAAACCAAGGGTAAAAAGCCAATAACATCAAAAGAGAGAAAAAGTATTAAGGCTATGCATCAAACCCCTTCTTCCGAAGAAGATCATCAAGTGTTATCTGAGAGACTAGTTCACCTTCAAGAGCAAACATCTATGGCCAAGAAGAGAGGGAAAGGAAAACAAAATCAAAAAGACAGTGGTCCACAGCATATAAGAAGAAGTTCCAGGCTTAAGGGGAAGTTGAGGAAAACACAAACGAAAGGACACCATTTTATTGATTTGGGAGAAGAAACATCTGAACAATCCCCAGCTGGCCATATTCCATCTCACTCTCAGTCAGACAGTGAACCTATTTCATTTCATTCTCAGTTAGACATTGAACATAGTCCATCCCATTCCCAGCCAGACGTTGATATGAGCCCTTCTCAGCCAGATTTTGAAGACAACTCTCCTCCACGGCATTTTGGGGACAGCCCAATAAAAATGACACCTGAGATAGACCCAAAGCAACAAGAAGTATATGATTATATAGAATATTTAGAAAAAGCAGCTACGGGTCCCAGTACTTCGTCCACTCAGCCTCACACAGCACAAGATGATCTAGTCCAATCACTGAAACAAGAAGTCTTTATGCTAGAGCTTTTAAATAGAAACATTAAAAATGAAAATGAAACATTGAAGGAACAAGGCAAATTGGACAATATCATTCATGATAATACCATGCTACATCTGGGACTATGGCAGAAGAAGAACAAGAAATTGAAGAAGAAATGCCAGAAGTTAAGCAAAGCACTGATTAATATCAAATTCAGATGCTTGATAAAAAAGCCCAGGATGTTAGCAGCACCAAGGAAGAGGAGGAGAGGACTGGATGTACTGGCTGAAGTGTCAAGGCATATGAATTGAAAAAGGATTATCAAAATTTTGGTTGCATCAGGACATGCAACACCTTCACAGTGGGGGTATGTTGAGTCTCAAATCTGCATCTTTCCTATACACCTTTCTAGACCTTTTTCATTCACCTGAACCTTCTAAGTCGTCAATATCATTGCATATTAATTGTAAAAGAGCATCTAAAATGGTTTTTAACTATGTTTTGTGTCTGCTATTTCATTTAGATTTTTGCTCATTTAGCTGCGGAATCTTGCCACTTTCCGCAGCTGCTGCAACTTTCCATAGCCATTTTGTGAAATTCTATGTTGCAGGTGTCTTCAGGAAATTTGAGCCACATGGGCAAGTCATAAATGATGTGGACATGGATCGTGTCCTATTGGATCGGGCAAATTCACCTAAGGAGGCTGTGGTCGAAGGTGGCCAAGTGGAAGTCAACCGTAGAGTCCCACGGTGACAGGACTCTGTTTCTCATCACGTGAAGATTTGTATGACCGTTTCTAATTTACGGGAGACACATCAACACCTGTACACGACTCCATAAGCTGAATCAAACATCCACTCTTCATAGATTTACTCCTCACCGCGGCCATGATGCTGGATCTCTGGACGTGATGGTTCACATGTCTCTATCAGCATAAAGTTTAGGGAATTAGTTATATCACCTTTGTTATAAATAACGCGTTTTCATACGCATAATAGTTAGCCTCCATATAGCTTTGTAATGTAATTGCATTTCCACTGTGCTGTAATATCATTTCTATGTTATGACTGCATTTTAATATATAAGAAGACTTTGTTTCCAAGCGTAATTCGTATTTGAAGGTTGTTGCCCGAGGCTGGTGCAGAGGGCCCCTGCACACGCTGAGGTTTTATGCATTACTGTATAGTTTCTTGTTTTATTTCTTTAAGTTCATTGTGCCATAAGTCATTCACGTGTTTATACATTGCATCTTTCATGGTATTTATGCTTCATCTCTGTTCATAATCTTTCATGCTTTACATTTTACTTCTGTCCATAATCTTTCATGTTTTATGTTGTGGTTAACTGATCAGTGTTCTTGTTTCAGATTACAATAGGCAGCCCGGGCACTTGCACATCTTTTCATAATGACTAATGACATGGAATAAATATTGTCCTTCTTCTAATTTACTTTTCTTAGTTTTTGTTTAATTCCAGCACTGTTTTTTTATTTCAATCCTGCACATTTGCTTCAGTAGTTAGATTTAGATATATTAAATTGCTCACGTCATTTTCAGTTACCTCCGAAAACCATAGCTGGACTAATGGTGAGGGATTGAAGTATGATTGTGTAGTTTGATATTATTTTACTTTCTGCAAGTTAGAAATATTAAATTGCTCATGTCATTTTCAGTTACCTCCGAAAGCCATAGCTGGACTAATGGTGAGGGATTGCAGTATGAGTGTGTAGTTTGATATTAGTTTACTTTCTGCAAGTTAGAAAAATTAAATTTCTCATGTCATTTTCAGTTACCTCCGAAAGCCATAGTTGGACTAATGGTGAGGGATTGAAGTATGAGTGTGTAGTTTGATATTAGTTTCTTTTTCTACAAACTAGATATCAGGTTGCTCAAGTTGTTTATGGTTACCTCTGAAATCCATAGCTGGACTAATGGCGAGGGATCAGAATATAAGTTGATTTAATTTGATTTAGATTTACTTTGTTACAATTCTTGGATTTCTTTAAGCATAGTTTCTTTTGTATTTGGACAGCAGCAAGGATAATGAGTTTCATGATCAGTGGTTCACTGTTGTTTGACTAGAATAGTGATGCAATTTCATTTTCTTTGAAGAATTAATTTTTTCATTGTGTGTTTTAAAATTCTTTTGAAGATTGGAAAATCATTAGAAGGACATCATTGTCTTGAATATTTGTCTCCATACTTGTCTTTTAGAATTTCATAAAAATCCAAAAACGACAAAAAGTAAGAGATAGGTTATCTTGCACATATAGTGCGCCACACTTCATCAGCTTACGAATCCTGGATTGATAAATTAATGTACAAATTTAGGACACACTAAATTGACCAAACAATGGTGCAGAATTGATATATTTGTCTCATGAAGGGGCATTGGGGGGCCATGATACAACGCTGAGAGCCTTGGGTAGACTCAAGGAGGAGGGAGACATTCTCCCAACATCTTCATCACCCACTCTCATTTCAGATTCTGTGTTGTGGGAGGAGAAGCAATGGAATGATAGAAACCTTCCAACATATACCTTTGGCATGGGAGATGTCAAGGAGAAGGGCCACCATATGACATATATTCTTTATGATAGATCATCAGCACTTTCACTATGGAATATTGATCCATATTGGAAATCCCAGCTATTGGTGGATTATTCAATGGATCTTTTCACATGCCTGATACTTGATGACCAGCTCCATGAGGAGGGATATTTAGTCCAAGATTAGGTCATCTACTATCATGGTAGGATCTTCTTATCTATAGCCTCTAAGCTCAAGGAGAAGTTTTTACAAAGGGCACATGAAGAATTCCATACTTATTCTATGAAGGCTTTCAACACTATCATGGAGTACTACACTTGGGAAGGCTTTGAAGAGGAATTATATTAGCATTTTTAGAGATGTATGAACCATATGGAGATGGGAGAGATACATGACCCTATGAATGAGTTAATTCAGCCACCTCTTTCCTCTTTTGGAATGAGAGGAGATATATTTATGCACCACTCCATTTGTATGAGGAAAATTGTTGGTGAAGAATATGCTTGTGTATCTAATTGATTAATTTGATTATTACTTGCATTCTTTTACCATGTATATGCAGGTCATAGCTCCAAGAAGGAGCATCATTCCATATAAACTTCGTGGCCAACTTTGGACCACAAAAATTTCTGAACATGGCCACTCCCTTGGAGGACAAAGGGAGATATTGTATCATTGTGGGTGCATTCCAAAAGCACCGAACATATCTCACACTTTCAACCATGGTGAGATGACTTGGGTAGCAAGTAAGTGGTGGGGAAACCACTTACCATATAATTTTCTGATGCAGTAAGGAGATATACTGCGTTGGTTCCACATGTGGGCAACCATATTCATATGTTTTTTGGGTATTTGATATTTCTAAATATATGCTCTGTTTAGACATATATATTTCTCTTGTTTTTTAGCTGAGATAGTGTGTTTTTTAGCAGAAGGTGTTCCTAATCGGGAATCCCACCTCTTCCATTGAGAAGCTCTTGGAGGAGTCTTGTACTACATTTTCCACTATCAAGCTGAAGGCCAAGCTTCATGTTTTATTTACAGTGTAAATCCTATTGAGGGTTTGGTTGTTTTGCAGGTTGCAGCAAGTGGAGACTAGATCTCTAGATCTAGGTCATTTCATTGCTTATTTTCAGTGGAGGAGGCTTCCTTTCCATTGGGAGGACAGTATTGAAGGGATTTGTGCTTAATTTCAGATCTAGGCATCAAGCCAATTGGTTATTCATCCCTACAACATAGTTTACTTCCAAATTTGTGTTATTTCTATAGGAGGAGTTGCAGGGTGGTTTAGCACACCATTTAGAGAGTTGATTTTATAATGAAGGGGATCTTCTTTTCACTTAGAGGATCTATTGGAGGAGGATATTGTATTGATCATATCATATCAGCCAAACTTTCCAAATCTATATTTTGTAGTAGATCTACAGCATTAAATCTTATATCTACATCTTGTACTTGGTGTTTTGCTAAAAACCGTTAAGGGGTTCTTCAAAGGAGGTGGTATAGTGCTTAGATTTGAAATAGATATATCTTTTGAGGAACATATCAACCCTAGATCTGATGTATAATCATTTTCTATAGAAAAGCTAATAAAATAACGCTGTAAGGGTCTTATAGCTTTTATATATAGTTGTAGCACATCATCTTAAGGATTTTGTCCATTGGAGGCTTGTACTTTCTTGTTTTTTATCTTATGGGCCATTTCTTATGCATATTTTGTTGTTGTTATAACATATGAAAGCTATCCATATTTTCCCCTTGCTTTTAAATGATTATTTACGCTATTGTTCCATCATTTTTCACTATATTACTGCTTTTCCCATTTGGGAATACTACATTCGATAGACTTTTACTTCGATGAGTCAATTTGACATCAATCGATATGTGCTCCCCCAGCTAGAGTGCATCATCATGGACCAATGCCAACAGTTTCCTCACACATATATCATTAATGGGACTGTGCCCAAAATTAGGGATCTAAAATAGATTGAGGAATCTTTCCTTCTACAGAACTAACAATACCCTCTTTCGCTCGAGGTGCACCATGCCTACTTCATAGGTAATTTGATCTAGATAAAGCTTAGGAACGAGCTCGGGAAAATTTTCGATATCTACAATGTCCCAGTCATGAAACCACAACTGTGGGATTTTTTAAAGCATGTTCCATTCCATTCAGACATTTTCCAACATCAGCGGGACTTGGATGCTTGTGCACACCTTGTCCAATCCCTTCGGTGCATTAACAGTAGGTTTGTGCGATGCAATATAACTTGGAAGCAACGAGAATGGGCGTACATCAATAAATTTTCCATCCCCTTCCTCAATAGTTTATGGAACTTCGGCCATAGGCCTCTTCATTTTATCTCCTACAGAATGACGTGGTTTTGGGGTCTTTTATCTTGGAGATCCACATGTTCATGACGTTTGGCCCTACTTCGTTTTTTATGGCGCAGGCGTTTCTACAATGGGCACTTCTAGTGCAATAGGGTCATCACCTAGATTTGTGGCTATCATCTTGTTTTGAATTATGTACCCTAGACCAGCTCAACGTAATGCGTCCTAAAACACCAGGTCCAAACCAGACATAGATGTAGAAAATGCAATGGCAAACATAGAGCTCAAAGCATATAAATCACTTAGAAAATAAAGGGAACTATTGCAAAGACATAGGTCATATTTATACTTTTGGTGCATCTGTAATGGCTCCTTGTGCATTTTTTAAGTTCCTATATTAATAGTGTAGTCCCTTATTATGTTAGTGTATCCCCCCTTATTGTTATTATTGTACCCCTGTAACCCCCATATTGTTATTATTGTGCCCTTACATTATTATTGTTAGGTTGACTAGGATTACATTGTGGCCCCACTAGGATTACATTGTGGCCCTATGGAATCCTATATATAGAAATGAGATTTTGTAATTTGTACCATCCAAGAATTATTCATTCATGTAATTTATTGGAGGTTTCCCCCTCGAAGTGGCTTATTTCTAAGGTGTTAATATCTCTTTTCTTCTATTTTTGGAGTTGGTTTCACAACATTTGGTATCAAAGCTTTGGATTCTAGGGTTTCTCTGCTCCAAATAGGTCATCATAGAATATTCGCTATAAATTTTTTTCTACGAGGGTTCAAAAGATGAAATTTTCATAAAGAAAATCCAAAATCTTGAGGAACATCATCACAAAATTTCAGATCCTGGTTCACAATATTTACAGAGATATGATCTGTGGAAGTTAGGTCTTTTTCAGGCTCTCGAATTTCATCTCAAAGAGGTGCTCGTGGGAAAATATTCATAACTCTCTCTCTGAGCATCATATTTGAATTCTATAAAAAGAGGTTAGAACTACACGGAATTTAGTTTCTTGTCTATAAATTTCGGAGCCAAAGGAGCAAAAAGTGACACGTGGCCAGTCGTACAATTTCGCTCTATTGAACCAATCCATAATTAGGTCATTGTGGGAGATTGGACATAACTTTGACTTGAAGAATCCAAATCAAGTCAGACCCATGGCATTCGAAAGAAGATTTAGAGAGCTACTTTAGGGTCGAATTTTAGCTATTGAGAATTTGAAATAACATAGATAATTTAGTTTCAATATCAAGCTTTTCAAAAAAAAGGAAAAGGTGTGCATTTGGTTTTTAAATTTGCATAATGTTTGTTTGAAAAAGCAGTTTGAAGTGATTCCAAGGGAATATTTTAGAATTTTATTAGTATTGGGTTCGTTAATGCCTCCAAAAAATAAGTCCATACCCATTAAGCCCTCAAAAATCTATACTGTGACGCATGAAGAGGAAGAATTGCAATATGATATTTCAAAATTACGGTACCAAGTGAAACAAGTTTCGATCTTGTGAAGAGCAACCGAAGATGACATAGATGGTTTAAAAGTAGAAATGGAGGCTAAGTTGGATGATTTGAAGGATAAAATAATAGCTAATATGGATGATAATTTAGTGTAAGATCACATCTAGCATCAACAACAAGTTCTCCAACTCTCAAAGGATAACCTAAATTTGGTGCAGAATATAATGAAACAACAGGAAGATCAACATCACATCGAAATAAGTTCGGAAGTAGTCAAAGAAACAAGAAATAGACAAGTACAATCAATTTCAGAGTATCTCAGTAAGTGGAAGAACTTTCCTGTAAAATATTCCACATGGGAGGATGAGAATTTTATATAGAAACATCAAGAAATAATCAAGCATTGAGGACAACACTTATTTGAAGGAGAGGGGCATGTTAAGTTCCTATATTAATATTTTAGTTCCTTATTATGTTAGTGTAGCCCCCTTTATTGTTATTGTTGTACCCTTGTAACCCCCATATTGTTATTATTGTGCCCTTACATTATTATTGTTAGGTTGGCTAGGATTACATTGTGGCCCCACTAGGATTACGTTGTGGCCCTATGGACTCCCATATATAGAAAGGAGATTTTTTCATTTGTATCAACCAATAATTGTTCATTCATGTAATGTATTGGAGGTTTCCCCCTCGAAGTGGCTTATTTCTAAGGTGTTGATATCTCTTTTATTTTATTTTTGGAGCTGGTTTAACAACAACATTAATGAGGCTCCATTACTGAAAAACGGTCCCAAATATAGAAAAATCCCTTCATTAACTCCATCTTGGGTGCTTCTAAAAATGGTAATAAATATGTATTATTCAGTTTACTGTTCCAATGGCTAGTTTTTGACACTTCTACGCACTAGTCAATATCCTCCTGCCGATACCAAGTGCGTGCCGCACCTTGCTACACATATAATCCAGAGCTAAGGATAACCATATACAAACTGTCCCCCACAACACCAGCTTTTTGACAAGGTAATTCAAAGCATATCGATTAGTATCCGTCATATACCTTAATAGCTGTAAAATTCTCTCACATTCATCATCCCAATGGATTATCGCACCTCTTCTGAGTAATCTGGTCATGGGCACAGTTATCATTTCATACTTAGGAATGTGATTTCTATAATATCCCACTAGGCTCACCATGGAGCACAATTGTCTGAAATTCAAGGGGATCGAGGTTCCTTTGAGAGCGCGCGGTTCCCTAAATTCTACTAGTGCCAATTTTTACAATGCACAATATCCCTTATCCGTGCATTAATAATTTTTGGGATCAAATATTGACGAGTTGTTTCAAACCCTCTTTAAAATCTAAAGGTAAAAATAAAATTTTCTACCAGCGTAGACCACTCGCTAGTGCCTCTGCACAAATCTGTCTCCAAGTACCATTTAGTTGGCACCTTTCCTAACATGTGAATAAACATATGGACCCATTCAAATCATGGTTCTACTCCCCATACCTAATTTCATTTGGCCAAATGGTTTCCCGGATCTTCTTTTCCAGAATATAAATCCTTCATTTGAATTACTTGGCATTCAAACCGTAGCCTCATCATGTCCGCACATTCCTCACAATATCCCATATTCTCCTTACGTGTTTCCCACCATCGTGCTGGAGTAGCACAAAATCCAATATCCAAATAATGGAATCTTTGTTCTACATGCACAGACCTTTCCAGCTCTCCTAGGAACATGTTTACATCAGTTGAGGCATCATAATGCGGGAAGTCACATCCCTTTCATGTTAGACAATGTAGAGAGTGGGTCACGACTACAGCGCAACGCAGACACCTCATGTAGTGGATTTTACCAATTCTCCACTTCTTCATCAGAGTCTAAAAAGAAAGAAACATCCTTCTCCCATTTAAGGTTCACATATGTTGTAGGATTAATATAGTCTTCCTTGCACAAAGTTAGCTTATATATTTTATAAATATCGTCATGAGGGCACACTGGTTCAGTATATCTTTGGCCTTCTACAAGGTCGAGAGGAATGATTACCCTAAATCCATTGCTCTTAAATTCCATTCTCCTCTTCATATTGATAACCCTATCCATGTCAATGGCCCAATCCAATCCTAGCAACACAGGATAGGGAACAGTATCATCTACAATCTGTATGACTTCAAAGTCTGCCAACACCTTGACACCTTCTATATTGACCACAACTCTTGACAACCTTCCCAAAGAAATGATATTTTGTTGATTAGCCATGTGCAGTTGGATGGTAGACCATTCGAACATTGGCTCTCCCATGCACTGCCATGTTTTTTTAGGTATAACATTAACATCTAATCATAGATCCAGAATGACTTGGTTTATTTCATAAGCACCAATCTGCACAGTCATATGAATCTCTCTACTTGTTCTCTTATTTTTCTTATAGATTTTATTGACTACCCATTGTTATACCTATTAGGGTCCCATATTAAATAGGATATCAAGGTGATGGAGTACTTAATTTTTGTAGTTTTACATTGTAAATAATTTTCAAAATGCAAATGATTTCCAAAAAGGGGTATATATAAAAGAAAATCAAAAGAGGGTACGTCAAAAAGAAAATCAATATGAATAAAAAGACAGAAAGAATGGAAATTGAAAAAAAAATAAAAGAGAATAAAACCCCACAAAATAAAAATAGAAATAATACTAAAATTTCTGCAAATTTAAATGTTGCTATTGTTAAATAAGTTTCCTTTATGTCAAAATCCAATAAGATTATGTGCATCTTGTCTTAAAATTCCACAATAACTAGATTTGTGTTCCAAACATATAGCTTAATCATGATGGAACAATTGTGAATTTTATGTTAATTAGGTTAGTGAATAAAGATTTTCCAAACTGTTTAATCTTGGAAAATCAGTAATTAGATAGAAAATGAGATTGATTCAACAGTCTAATCTAAACGAATTGGAGAAATAAGTGATAGAGTAGGCTAGATTTTTATAAAAAAAAGGGTTATGTAGCTTTGCTAGCTTAAATGCACCCTAAGGAAAGAATATAAAAAAATGTTAGCTTAGAAAAAGAAATGAAAATGAAAGGGTAGGTATAAATTGTGTGATAACTTTGAAAAGCATTAAAATCTTTATCCTAAGTTTGAATTTCAAAGTTATTTCATGTACATCAAAGGAAAAGGGTAATTTTTTTTATCCTAAGTCTAAAAGGATCGGGTGCATGAATATCAAGTTTGGGCGTATAATCCTATATACAAATTTTTTACCTTTACTAAACCCCCCACTACCCGACAAAGTGTCACATCACATAACATTAACTTACCACCATATATTCGCCAATCCGATCTTCTGCTCTCTCATCCAACGACCCTTATCCCTTTTCAGCCCCCCCAATCCATTTAATCTTTACCGTCGGGCGGGGGGGTCCAAAAAAATATGTTTTGCTTTCTGGGCCCATGCTAACATGGCACCTTCGAGTCATTTCACACCCCTCGCCCGCCGCCCCCCCCCCCCCCCCCCCCCCCCCCCAAACTAAAACCACTTACCACTTTAGACTCCCTCTGAAAAAAAAATTTCTCCACAATACCACAAACCACCAATCTAACTATTGAGAACCTGTCATATCACTACATGTCAACCATTACTGTTTCCAATTAAATTGCTTTTCGTGAAAAAGAAACTGTTGATGAATTTAATTCACAATGACCGTTAATCCAACGGGTCTACACCACAATCAATAGGAAATTTATCAATTTGTGTATAAATCCATGCCTACTAGGATTCTAATCCTTTACCTTACCATTTTATTTTCTTTGTGCATATTTGTTTCAGGTTTACAGAACATTCGAGCATCTAATCCAGTCTTTATCAAAGATTTCTCTGCAACTTTCGCACCCTCTTCCCAGTCCCATAGTTTTACATAGTCTCAACGAAAATTTTTCTCTCGTAAACCCTCATTCACCATAAAACCAGATCCAACCATACCTCCTAAGAAGAAGGGACACAAGGAGCCTGTAAATCCATTGCTCCATCCCCCTCTTGACCTTGATCACATACCTTTGGCAGACAGAGATTATAAAATCCATGAAACCCTGTGTGAATTTGATTTTTTTTGAAATGTATTGTTGGCTAGAAGACAAGTACATTGAAAATTATGATGATATTGGACTATGGGAGTCTCATTTACCCCATTACATTTTTCCCTATACCCACAGTGCTCCTCAATTCATCAAAAAGTGTCAAGCTCATTATGTACCCATCTAGAGAGCTATAATTTCTCCTAGAGGACATATTTTTTTTACCATAACTACCCAATCTATATACCAAATGATGCAGGTCCCTATCACAGAAAATGCAACCCCTTTCTCATAGGAAGCACTCAGTGAACTGTATCAAAAGCTGGATTTTCTAAAAATGGCTAAAACCCTTGAGCTTTTTCTAGCTGAAGATGCCCAATTACCAAGAAAAATACTCCCTATTCATCCTGCATTTTCCCTAATAGAGCCAAGAAAATAATTACATTTATCTCCTACCTCCTTGGATATTACTCATATCAGTGGGTAGATGAGGAAATTATATGATTCCTTTCCATTTTCTTTGTAGATTGTAATCAGATGCCATACATTACGCTTTTTTCAGATTCCAAACAGAATATGTGTTTAAATATGCCTCTGCCTTAGCATATATGTTTTTATATTTTCAGGGAGACAGGTTCAAGTTAGCAATGTAAAAGTTGGATGATGATGGAAATAAACAGTCTGTCATCTTCTCGACTATAATGGTGAGGAATGAAAAAAAATAATATTCATATAAATAGTTCATTGAACTATTTGTACATCCAATAATCAGTCTTCTAAGCAGCACCTCTGAGCCAAGAATCAGGAAGATTTTGCAACTTTCAGACCAAAAAAAACAGGAGACTGGTATCTATACTAAAATTACATAGAATTGAGGATCTATGGATGTGATCTTGCCCAATATAAGCTCCCAAAATTCCTCCCAATGAGGATTTTTTCTCTAGAATATATGAAGAAAATGCTCAATGTCAATGAAGTCCATTTTGTGTCTGCAAAGAATAAATCTCAATTCAGAATTAAAACAAAAATAGGACATTTCATTTGTAATAGCAGGATAGTAGGGGAGGAAGGAGAAAAATTGTTAAAGGAAATGAAATTCAGCCTCAGTTTCACATGGTCATATGATCCATTATGTACAATCTCCAATCTAAGGGTAGAACAAAAATCTACACCTTACATTCATACACATAGGCCAGAAATTCAAAGGTACATGAACCAACTAGAACGGACTGAAAACACTCTGCAAGATGCTAAGGAATAATTGGCTTCCACTTCAACATCACAGAATCCTATCCCATAGGAGAAAGCAAGAAAAAGGATGAGGGACTAAGAGTCACATTCAGTGACTAAAACTTACAGCAAATAGTTCAAAATCATGTACAGGAAGAGGACCAAGCTCAATCGCGAAGTGAACTGAAGCAAAGACTCAGATCAGGAAGTCATCATCATCACCAAAGAGACACCTACTTCCTCACAAGTTTGTGTTCCAACTACACTATCTCCTACCTCTTTGACAACTTCACAGGATAAACAACAAGCTATTTAGAGAATTACAGTTGTCACAGGGGAGAAAGAGAAGACCATATTTGATATATTTAGAGAAATTAAGGAAGCAGCTGAAACTTCCAACTATGGAGGACCCTTTGACCAAAGAAATTGAAGAGACAAAATCTTAGAAGTCATACATGATGAAGCTCATCATGGAGCAGAATTCTCAGTTGAGATAGATGGAATTAGAGATGGAGAAGATGATAAAATAAAAATATCAGGCTACTAAGCTTCCATTAGTCCCTCTTGAGGTTGTACCTCTTACAACCATTCCCACAGCCACACCTTCTATAGCAAGTACACAAGATGGAGCAGAACAACTAAAAAAGGCAGTGCAAAATCTGTCAATCAAGACAGAAGAAATAAAGAAGCTTCAGGATCAAGTTAAATTGTTGCAGGATCATAAGTCCAGAAGTGATAGCTCACATGCAGCTGAATCATAAAGAGTAGAAAAGATGATAGAAAGGTTGCAGAAGTCTGAGAGGGAGTCATCCATTGGAAATACCTTGCGCCAATTCAAAGAGATAATTTGGACAGGCATCATTGAGTCCATTAATAAAATCTAGCCCTATATCCATATTATTTTTTATTATAAAGAGTTGATTGAGAAAGACAATGATGCTATTAAAACCATCAAAGGGGAGCTTTGAGACATGCCAACTACTACCAACAACATCATCAAGTTCCTAAACTCCAAGAACATATATGAACTAGATGAATTAGGATTTGATGACAGGACAAAGACAATTTTAGAGGTAAATAAGGTTGTTACAAAGAAGAACCTAATAGTAGAGTTGGAAGAAAAATGTCATAGCTTAGAGATAACTGTAAATAGATCTTTCAGTGGGATAGAACCTTTAAACCAGAAAGGTCTTCCTTCTTTGTTTGTAATAAATGACAAATTGATGAAAATACAAGATTATGTGAAGAAGTTGAATGATATTGCCAGAGACACAGCTAAATTTTCAATTATCAAAGGCACTGTGATAGGGAAAACATTCTTGGAGGCTTTAAGTCATGACCTTTTCAACTAGCATGAGGTAAACTATATCTTTGTGGTAAAACCTAGTTTTGCTAAGTATACTAAAGTGGATGAAATCTATAGAAATTTTATTAATGTAGCTATCCCAGATGAGGATTGATGGGATAAGTTAAGTGAGCTTTAGTAATGTAAAGATTAAAAATAACGGTCAGCTACATCCAGCACATAGGACAGTCAACACTATAGCTAATGCAGCCTACAATAGGCCTATTCAGCAACTAATTCCTTGAAAGTAGTGCAACATGCCAGATCACCCACATTGAGCCTATATTTTGTCACAATTAGAGTTTATTTTTGGTTTTAGGCTAATAATACACTATTTTTTTAGACATAATTAATTGTGATCAATTCTGTAATATTTCAATATAAATAATTCATTGTTCGAATTATTCTAGGTTGATTTCTGAACATATTTTTCGTACTGCACAATTGTAAATTATAAGTTTTTCTTGAGCATCGGTAATACAAAGGCTTCTTTCAGGATTCATGTAATGTAATTACTGCTGAAGTGATTCTATTGTTTCTATGTTTTCCAATGTTTTTTCTTTCCTTTGTTTATTAGAATTCTTAATTGTAAAACATAAAGTGTGATGAATAGGACATGTTATTTCAAACACCTTATTCTAGTTTCTTTTACAATTTAAATATTTTCCACTTGAAGTCAAATTGAAAAATACTTAATTGTTTTTCAGTCTCAACTGAAATTCACTTTTCTTCCATATCCAATATTCATTTAAAAATACAAAAGAATCGAGTGAATGCAACCTAGTTTGCCCTTTTATAACTCTTTTAAAAATTGACGCAATATCCAATTTTATGTTTTGACTCCACTGCCCAATGGGAATATGAATATTTAATCAACCAAATAAATAAAAAAATAAAAAATAAAACAACCAAGTATAGTCATAACTAGCCTAATATCTATTTAAAACAAAGTTAAGTCATAAAGAGAGATCCATCTCTGAAGCTGGCAGGGCTAGATTTCATCTTCCAAAGTGGTTTTGATGTTTTCTTTTGTGTTTATTCTACCAATATTTTAAATTACAAAATGATAACATAGGTGTGACCATATTGGGGAATGAATTAAAAAATATTATAATTCTCTTTCGAATTCGTAACCCTGGTTAAAACATTGTATGATAGGAATACTTCAAGAAAATTGGTTTTATTTTCATTAATGTAAATAATAATTATGTGTGTGCATTTATATCATAACTCTAGCTCCTAAAAGAGTCTACACTAGATCTCATTCCGATCCAAATCCTACAGAAATTGTAGATGAGCCCGAGAAAATATTGAAAAGAAATAACATAGCAAAAATCCAAGGAAGTAGTAGTCCCCCTCATAGAGCAGATTCACTCACAAAAGACTTTATAACTCTACAAGACATAGATTTTGACTTACCCTTTGAATAAATCTTATGTATAACAAATTCAACCAATTGGGTAGATCAAATAGTAGTATACCAAGCTATATTAAGAATAAATTCATCTGAAGCCCAGTCTGCTCTTGTTGATATAGACCTTCAAATTATCCAAGACGTTGATAAATTTTAGGGTTTAGTCTCGGGTCTAGATCTTTATGTTCATGAGGCTTATGTCCAAAAATCTATAGAACTTTCTACTCTCACTTCGTATGTAGAATCATCCACCTCATAAAAATCTGTGCATCCTAGATCAGCAAGCCCTACTCCTTCTGTAATTTACACAAATACTCCAGTACTTTCTCACCAAGAAACTCAAACTCTTTCTTCTCCCCAATCTTCAACTACAATCTAACCATCATCTCCACCAAAACCCCAAGTTTCAGCTCAACATTTACCTCCCATTCAGCCTCCACCTTTCATCCAACAACCACATCATATTTTTCATCCTCATATCCCTATAATGGCAGCTAGATATTCCCCCCTTGTCCTTCAATATCCTTTGGCAAACATTCCATGGGATTATCAAATAGTAATTCCTCAATTTTATGGTACTGGACCTATCACTTCTGAACATCCTATAGACAAGATGAATGATAGTTTTGAACTTCAGGAGGTAGATGATGAGAGTTTGAAAATTAGGTTATTTTCATAAAGTCTCACAGGAGAGGTGAGAAAATGTTTTAAAGCATTACCTGTGGCTAACATTAATGATCTAGCTAGATTACATCAAAAGTTCCTTACTAGGTGGGAAATTAAGAAGAACCCTATTCAAATTTTATCTGAATATAAAAGCATTAGGAGGGGAACATGGGAAAGTTTTCAGGACTATTGCACTATATTTAATAGTGTATAAAATGAAATTCCTAGTAACATTAAACAACCAGAAGTCTTAGCTTAATCAAATTCCCAGATGGTTTTAAGGCAGACATGGCTTACCAGCTTAGAGAGAGGAATTCATCCACACTAGAATAAATGCAAAGGGATGCAATGAGTGTAGAAGGAAATATGTTAGCAAAGAGAGCTATACTTAGGAATGAAAGGAGAGTAAACATAAAAGAGGAGCCCTCTACTTCTTCTACTAATGCTAAAATTGATTCCTTAGTTAGAAGAGTAGAAATACTGATGGACAGGATTAATTTGAATGAGAAGGTTTCTCCTAGGGAAAAATCAACCTACACCTCAAAATCGAAATCAAAATCCTAGGAGAAATCCTCCCCAAATCAAACAAAGAGAGAAGAGGGGACCTGATCAACAAATTAGACCTCCTTTTCAGGAGAATTATGTTAATTATTATGGAGAGGTAATAGAAGAAGTAGAAGACAACCATATAAATCTAATGGGTATAAATGATGATGAAACTGTGTTTCTTACTTAGGAAGAACAAGATTTTTTCCAATTATCCGAACTGAACTTCATTCTGAGGAATCAGATGACTATAAGCAGGGATTTGAAAATGTTGTCATAGAATTCCATAGATAGTATAATATTAGGAGTAAGAAAACATTATAAACTCCAAACAAAAAGAACAATGAAAACCCTGTAAAGAAAACTTCTGACACCACTTCAAAAAAAACTCCAGAAAATGTTGCTAAGAAAACTCTTGATAGTTCTAAAAAAATATAGTTGACATTCCTGCTAAAAAGATTGTAGAGAGTACCTCCAAAAACAATCAAAAATATATTCCCACTACCGGCCACCAAAAATAACATGTCTCAAAATAAATTACTGATAAATATGAATTTTTGAACCTAAATAAATTTCAAACATCATTAAATATTGAAAATGAACTAGCAATGTTGAAAATTCCAATCCCTTTCACTGAGCTAATGAATAAAAATTTGTACAGAACTCAAGTTATGAAAGCTATGAACATAGGGAAAAACAATGATACTTTCAATTTGAATGATGGTCAACCTGAATTATTATTTGGTCCAGAGGTAGATGGTAAACCACCGGAAGGAGGAGTCCCTCCTTTTTATGTCAGCCTTAATGTTCATGATAAGATTCTCCAGAATGCTATGTTAGATTCAGGTGCTTCACACAATTTTATGAAAAATGTTGTTATGGAGAAACTTGGTCTTGGCATTACTAGGCATTAGAAATACTTGTATTCATTTGATTCAAGCAAAGTAATATGTTTAGGTCTCATTAAGGATCCATGTGTCACTTTAGCCCAAATCCCAGTTAAAAGTCTAGTAATGGATATAGTGGTTGCTAATATTCCCCCAAAGTATGGCATGTTGTTTTCGTGGTCTTGGGGAAAAAAATTACAAGGTACCCTACAAATGGATATGACTTATGCAACCATCCCAGTGTTTGGTCAAAATAGAAGACAATATAGGGAAACCTTAATGAAATACATGGTGAGTAGTTAAGAGAAGCCCCATAATTACCCCCTTTACTCTATTCACTCTGATTTGGACTCCTTCATTCTTTACCATGATGGAGATATTGATGCTCAGGTCACCAGTGCTGAACATGACGTTTGTGAAACACATGAAAATAAAACACAAATTCTACAACTGAACACTGAAACTGAACCTTTTTGGAACATGAGTTTTGATGTCTCTTGTAGTAGAGCAGGGTCAGGAGCAGGTGTGTGGGTCTCAAATTTAAGGAATAATCCTGCAGAAGGTCATTCATATAAACTGAATTTTTAATGTACCAATAACATAGTAGAATATGAAGCACTTCTTTTAGGCTTGCAATTATTGAAGAAATTAGGTGCTAAAATAATTTATGTTCATGGATATTCTGAATTGATTATTAAATATATTAAAGGAGAATACTCTGCAAAACATCCTAGATAGAGAGCATACAAAAATGTTGTGCTCGATTTCCTACACGCTTTTGTAGAATATGATCTTGCAATCTTAGAAATCAGAATGTCCTTGCAAATGGTCTGGCTTTTTCAGCCAACACATGCAAAATTCTGCATCCCAACGGACAATATACACTAGAGGTTAAACATTGTCCAACTGTACCAAATAACATAAGGTATTATATTGGAAGGTATTCGGAAATGATAGAAAAATAGAAAAAATTTTGCAGTACAAAGATGAGTATGAAGAAAATAGTATAGATTTAGATTATGAAGTAGAACATGAGATAGTTGTACATACTAATACTGAATAACAGTTTGATGAATAAAATGTAAATATCACTGTAAATGAAGTTGTACATAAAATAGAATTATGTGAAATTGATCCAGAAAAAGAAGAATTTGAAGTACTTTAGCTTAAAGATAATATTTTTCCCAGAGGTGTAGTTCCATTAGAATAACTTTTTGATTTCAGCGATGTAGAGAAAAAGCCAAAAATAGAGCCCACCAGGGAAAATGTAGAAGAATGTAATATAGGTAGTGAGCAGAATCCTAAAATGATAAAAATCTCAAAATCACTGCGTATTGTCAAAAACAAGAATACATAAATTTATTCAAAGAATTTATGGATGTATTTGCTTGGAGCTATGAGTATCTTAAAGCATATGACACTAGCATCATACAACACAAAATCCAAGTCAAGGAAGATCAAAAACCATTAAAATAAAAGCTTCGTAGAATAAATCTTGTTCTCATGCCTTTGATTGAGAAAGAGGTTAAAAATATATATGATGCTAAAATCATTTTCCCTCTCCGATACTCTAAATGGGTGTCTAATATAGTGCCTACCAGGAAGAAATTAGATAGAAACCTTAACAAGGTCTCCCTCAAAGACAACTACCCTTTGACAAAAGTGGATGACATATAACAAAAGGTATTAGGGTCTAGTAGGATTTCCTTGTTAGATTGTTTCTCAGGCTATAACCAAGTCCTAGTACATCCTGATGATCATGATACCCCAACTTTCACTACTCCATGGGGGACCTTCATGGATGTTAAGATGCCTTTTGGGTTAATGAATGTTGGAGCCACATTTCAAAGAGAAATGAATATTACCTTTTTTAATGAGAATGGCCATTTTATTGTGATTTATCTTGATGAAATTATTGTCTATTCAAATACTGATGAGGAACATTTGAGGCATCTAAGAAGGGTTTTTGCAAAGTTTAGAAGGTTTGGTATCTCATTAAATCCTAAGAAAACATTGTTTTGCCTTGAGGAAGGTAACATTCTTGGTCATATTATTTCAAAGGATGGTATTAGGATTGATCCCAATAGAATTGCAACCATATTAAAAATCAATCACCTTAGAAACATCAAAGAGATTCAGTCTTTTATTGGCAAGATAAATTTCCTATGGAGATTCACTCCTAACCTTGCAGAGCTTCTTAGAAATATAATAAGCATTCTTAAAAAGGATTCAAAAATTAGATGGAGTATTGAGGCTAGACATTCATTTGATTTAGTTAAACATGCATTAACAAAAGCACTAGTGTTGATTTGTTCATATTTTACCAAATATTTTATTATCTTTTCTTTTTCTTCTGAACACATTGTTGCAGAAAAATGAGGAAGGATTTGAACAACCTATTGAATTTTTCAGTAAGGCTTTAAGAAATGCATCCTTGAAATATAATGTTATGGAAAAAAATGCCTCTTCATTGGTTCAAGAAATAAAATATTTTAGAGTATATATTTTTCATTCCCATATTATTGCTTATGTACCTAATTCAGTTGTCAAGGATATTTTGACGCATAATGGACTTGATGGAAAACAGGAAAATGGATTGTTGTCATCCTTGATTATGACTTGGAAATAAAACCCACCAAGTTTATCAAACGACAAGGACTAGCCAAACTGATGGCAAAGTCTAATTTCCATGCATTAGACATCAACTATGTTGTTTCACTAGATGATCAAGAGGAAGAGACAACTCCACAGATCGATGAAGCATTTTTTAAGTCACCCTGGTATGTAGAACTGTAGTATATTTTACTCAATTTAAATTCTCCTCTTGTTATAATAAAAACAAGGGAAAGATTTATAAAATTAAAAACAGTTAAGTTTTGCATTTTATATTTGAAAGATGTTGGTGGTATTTTACTTAACTGCTTGTTAAAGGATGATGCGGAAATAATCACGCAAGAGTTCCATGAAGGTGATTGTGGTGGGCATATATACTAGAAAACCACTGCCAAAAAAATCCTTAGGGCCGGTTTTCATGGGCCTACCTACCCTTTTCCCTGAAATTCATAAGAAAGTAACTTCATGCCATAAATGTTAGATTTTTGAAGGAAAAATAAAGCTTTTACCCCTACCATTAAAGCCTATTTTAGTTGAAATCCCTTTCGAATAGCGGGGACAGGATTTCATTGGTGAAATTTGTTAGGTCCCTGTAATTTGTCAGATTGGCAGACCAAATAGACAAGGGTAACATCAAACCAACTTTGAATTCCTATGACCTACCCTTCCTAGACTCAAAGAGGGATCTCTCTATATTTTTATCAAAAATATGACTTGTATGATTTTAGGATGTTGATTTTAGGCTAGTTAAAGTGATAGGGTTTTTTTGTTTTGTTTTGTTTGGTTGGGTTGCTTGTCAAGAAGAAAAGATAGAGTAAGAGAAATTCAAACCATTGGGCTATGGGGTCTGTGAAAGGATTGAAAAGTACAAAAATAGATCAAGGGTGTTTCATAGGGCAAGTTAACAAAGCCAAATGGATCTTAATAGCTTGTGTGGATGTGAATGGACATTAAGTTGTGAGTGTACTAGGTCTAAAGGGAAATTAAGTATCCTTTAGCATATACTAGAACAAGAAAAGCCTGAAAGATCATTATGTTTAAGAAAGAACCAAAGGAAAACGCACATCATAAAATTCTTTGGTCAGACTTCTGTTGAACCCTTAGTTAAACTGAGAGGGGGGGGGTGAATCAGTTTAACACATACATGGACTTTTAATACTTTTCTTTTAAATATTATTTACACCTTCATTTCATGGTCAACTTAATATGTGAGAAATCTTAATCTGTGAGCAACAAGTATTACTATCAAACAGATTTGTTAATGTAATTGCAGATTGAATATGAGAGCAGCAAGTATTAAGCAGATGAGATAAACCACATCAACACATAAACATCATGCACAGATACACCAGATATAAGTGGAAACCCATAAAGGGAGAAAACCACATCTTATTATTGTTGTGATGCAAAGGCAAGCTCCAACTCCCTCTCACCACTGATTTTCTGTAGGCACCAACCCACAGGAGGCTCCAACCTCAATTCTGCAAGCTACAACTTGCAAGGAAGCTCCAACTCCCATCAATTTTCTGTAGGCACCAACCTACAGGAGGCTCCAACCTCAGTCAGCTACAACTGACATTTTATCAAGCTACAACTTGATGTGGAAGCACCAACTCCCATCTATTTTCTGCAGGCACCAACCTACAGGAGGCTCCTACCTCAGTCAGCTACCACTGACATCTATCAAGCTACAACTTGATAAGGAAGCTCCAACTTCCTTACTCTTTCAAAAGAAAAACACTTGTTGATTTACCTTGGATATCAGCTCTGTTTTGTACCTTCTTCTCTGTTGTTCATCAACTCTTATATCAGACCTGCATCATCTCTGCTCAACCCCTTCTTCTTCTTTGCTCAGCTCCTCCTTATTCACATTCTTCTTGCAGCTTGCTTATTTTCTTCAACTCTCTTTAATTCTGCTGCATACTCTCTTCTTCTCTCACTCCTTTTTCGTCAACTTTCTCCCCTTGGATATTACCTTGTTTTATACAAAAATAGTTTCATGACCGTTTGTATTCCACTGGGAATTCGAAATGGACAGTCATGTCTCTTTGCCTTCTGCCTTCTCACTCCTTTTATCAGCTTACTCAGAAATTATAACTGTAGGTGTCAATTTTAACATTACAGTGGGAGTTTGTTTTCTCCCGGAGACTTGCCAATGCATCACAAACAATAAAAACAATTAAAACATTTACATTCGAATTACAATTTGAACTCCAGCTCACTCATTTTGTCTCTTGGCTTGCTGCACATTTGTCTTTTCTCTAACTATCTCTTTGTCCCTTTCTCTTCTCTGTATGCCTTTCTGTTTATGTTGTGTAACCAGCTCCAAAGAGAGAAGAAAAGAGATATTCACGCCTTAGAAATGAGCCACTTCGAGGGGGCAACCTCCAATACATTACATGAATGAACAATTCTTGGATGATTCAATTTACAAAACCTCCTTTCTATATATAGGAGTCCATGGGGCCATAATGTAATCCTAGTGGGCCACAATGTAATCCTAGCCGACCTAACAATAATAATTTAAGGGCACAATAATAACAAAATGGGGGTTACAAGGGTACAATAACAATAAGGGGTTTACACTAACAATAATAAGGGGCTATACTAGTGATATAGGGACCTAACATGCCCCTCTCCTTCAAAAAAAGTGTTGTCCTCAACACTTGAGTAGCTACGGGTGCTTCTGTATAAAATTCTCATCCTCCCATGTAGAATCTTCAGTGGGTAAGTTCTTCCACTTGATGAGATACTCTGAAATTGATCGATTCCGTAGTTGTCGAGTTCTTGTTTCCATGACCGCTTCTGGTTCCAATATTATTTTTCCTTCCTCATCAAGTTCTGGCAATATTGTTTGAACTGGAAGATTTTCTCCTATAACCTTCTTTAAGCATGAAACATGGAAAACTGGATGTACTCGCGAAGAAGTAGGAAGCTCCATTTTGTATGCCATAGTACCAATCTTTTGCAACACCTTGTAAGGACCATAGTACTTTGGCGATAATTTATTATCCTTCTTAGCTTGCTTGAAGGACATTTGTTTATATGGTTGTAGCCGTAAAAATACCCAATCTCCTACATCAAAACTTCTCTCGCTGCGATGTTGATCTGCCTGTTGTTTCATTCGATTTTGTGCCAAATTCGGGTTATCCTTTAAGAGTTGGAGAACTTCTTGCTGATGCTCGATGTGATCTTCCACTGCTTGAACCTTCGAATTTTCCCTTAAAGATGATGTGATCGATGGTGGATGATATCCATAAAGTGCCATAAATGGGGTCATTTTTGCTGCAGTATGGAAGGAAGTGTTATACCACCATTAAGCGAGAGGTAACCACTTGACCCATTGTGTTTGTTTATCAGATACAAAACAACGAAGATATCCTTCCAAACATTTATTTACTATCTCAGTTTGACCATCAGATTGAGGATGATAAGATGAGCTATGAGCTAATTTAGTACCCAAAGAAGAAAATAACTGTGTCCAAAAATTTCCCGTAAAAATGGGATCTCTGTCGCTCACAATAACCCTTGGGCTTCCATGTAGCTTTTGAATTCTGTCCACAAATGTAGTAGCAACTGTACTTGCTTTAAATGGATGAGATAATGCACAAAAGTGTGCATGCTTGGTAAGTCTATCAACTACCACCATGATGACACTCTTTCCTTCGGACTTAGGTAAACCTGTGATAAAATCCATTGAAATCTCCTCCCAACGTTGACTTGGAATGGATAAAGGTTGTAGAAGTCCTGGGGTCTTAATTGTTTCCACTTTATTCTGCTGGCAGACCAAACATTCCGCCACAAACTTTCGAATATCAGATTTAAGGCCATCCCAAAAAAATTCTTTCTTCACCCTGTGGTAAGTTTTTAAAAATCTGAGTGTCCTCCTAAAGGAGAAGTGTGCAATTCCAGAAGAATCTTTTGTTTTAGTTGGGAATTCTTACAAAGATATAAGCGATCTTTGTACCATAAGGAATCATTTTCCAACTAAATGTATCAGATGTACTAGGATCTTGCTGCAACTTTTGAATGAGTGTCCATACATCTTTGTCCTTCTTCCATTCATCTCTTGATTCGGTTATCCAATCTGGTTGGATAATAGAAATGGCACAAAGCAATGCTTCCACCTCTTCATTCTTTCTTGAGAGTGCATCTGCAACAACATTGAGCTTTCCTTTTTTGTAGATTATTTCAAAGTCATAACCCAACATCTTTGTGACCCATTTTTGCTGCTCTTCTAAAGATAGTCTTTGTTCCAAAAAGTGTTTAGGACTATCATGATCAGTTTTTACCTTGAAGTGTCTTCCCATTAGGTAAGTTCTCCATTTCTTTAGTGCATGCAGTATTGCTAACATTTCCTTCTCATAAATAGGTTTCTGTAAATACTTTCCTTTGATTGGACGACTTTTAAAAGCAATGGGTCTTCCTTCCTGCATTAAAACAACACCAATTCCATTTCCTGAGGCATCACATTCCACAATAAAGGTTTTTGTGAAGTCTGGCGTAGCTAAGACCGGTGCTAGGCACATTGCCTCTTTAAGATGTTCAAAGGCCTTAGTTGTTTCAGGAGTCCATGAAAATGCATATTTATTCAATAATGTTGTTAGAGGTGCTGCTATTCTCCCATAATTCTTAACAAACTTGCGATAATACCCTATTAAACCGAGAAATCCTCGCAACTTCTTTATGGTTGTGGGGACTTTCCATTCCTTAATGGCTTTAATTTTGTTAGGTCTACTTTAACACCCTCGTGAGATACAATATGACCCAGATATTCCACCTCTTGTACTCCAAAGAAACATTTGGATTTTTTTGCATATAATTGTTTCTCCTGCAATAGTTTGAGCACCCTGTCAACATGTTCAACATGATCCTTCCAAGACCTGCTTTAGATTAGTATATCATCAAAAAATACTAGCACAAATTTTCTAAGGAAGGGTTTGAAAATGGAATTCATCAACCCTTGAAATGTAAAAGGTGCATTGGTAAGGCCAAAAGGCATGACCAAAAATTCATAATGACCCTCATGAGTTCGAAATGTTGTTTTTGGAATATCTTCAGTCTTCATTCTTATTTGATGATATCCTGAACGAAGATCCAACTTGGTAAAATAAATTGCTCCATTTAATTCATCCAATAATTCATCAATCACAGGAATGGGAAATTTATCTTTAATGGTGAGCTTATTGAGCTCCCTATAATCTGGACACATTCGCCATGATCCATCCTTCTTGTGTACCAATACTACGGGAGCAGAGAAAGAACTTTGACTAGGTTGAATTATACCCGCCTCTAACATTTCTGCAATCATACGTTCAATTTAGCTCTTTTGGAAGTAAGGATATCTATAAGGCCTGATGTTTGGAGGAACACTTCCTGGAATCAAATGAATAGCATGATCATGATCACGAATAGGTGGGAGTCTTTTGGGAGTTTCAAACACCTTGGAATGATTGTCCAAGACTTGTTGGAGATCTGCAGAAATAGATGATTTTGATGTTGGAACTTCTATTGAGCATAATTGTGCAATTACGCCTCGTTGTTCTTTCTTTAGAAGCTTTGTCATGACATTAGAGCTTATTATCTTTCCCGGCTTCCCTGCAATACCCCGTAATTCGACTTCCTTTCCTTCTGAAAAAAATTTCAAGAAAAGTTCTTGAAAATTAAAAACTACCATCCCCAAAGATTGTAACCATTGTACTCCTAGTACAACATCAGCACCTCCCATAGGAATGGAAAGCATTGGACTAGTCAATACATATTCCCCCATGGTTAGCTTGATATTATGGCATTTTCCAGAGCAATTCATAGTTCCTCCATTTGCAACCATCACTTGACATTCTGGTGCTGGGTATAGGAAACAATTTAATTCCTTGGCTACCTTACAATGAATAAAATTATGGGTGCTACCTGAATCAATCAACACCATTACCTTTCTCTTCTTGATTTGTCCTTTTATCTTGAGAGTTTGAGGAGTGGTAATTCCTGCCAGTGCATTACACGATATGGTTGGATTCATTTCTTCCTCTTCTGGGGCTGGTTCCTGGTGTATATCCTCTTCTTGTTCATTTTCTTCTTCCTCTTCACAATCTGTGTAAAATAATTTCTTCTCAGCACACTTATGACCTTTAGTGTATTTGCTATCACAACTGTAGCAAAGCCCTTTTGCTCTTTTTTCTTCCAATTGTTGTGGTGTCAACCTTGTAGGTTGTGGAAATCTAGATGTAACCACACTTCCTTCTTTATAGAATTGAGTAGTAGACTTCCTTGTTGCCATAATTTTACATTCAACTTTTCTTGCCAACATGAATGCCTTCTCTAATGAATCAGGTTCCAGAACACGAACTTCATGTTGAATGTTATCCTTTAAACTGCCTAAGAAGAGATCAATCCTGTGGTCCTCTGAAATATCGGTTACCCTTATACTCAATTTTTGGAAGTCCTCAATGTGCTGCCCCACTAAACCCTTTTGTTTGAGATTTATCAATTGGGTAAAGAAGGTGTTGCTCTTTGTATCCTCTTAATGTGCTATCATTTCCTCCGTAAAAATTGACCAAGTGACAATTTTTTTACGGGAGCAAAGCCATTGATACCATACAAATGTATTTTGTTCTAAATGTAAAGTTGCAATGCGTACCTTTTGTGTGTTTTGCACGTTATGGAGATCAAAATATTGTTCCATCTGTAGTATCCATGTTATAGGATCCTTTCCATCAAACTTCCTCATATCCATTTTTGGAATATGGTGGTTCTTCCCGCCAACATTCGAGTTTATGGAATCATGATTAACATTTATTTTGTTCTCATCAGGAGGTTCTTCTCCTATATTTCCGCCATTAGGAATCATCTCTGGTTTTAAGCTTGTCATCAAGCCTTCCATGTATGCTTTTAGATCATTCTTCATGTTTTCCATGTTGTCTTTCATGTCATCCATCTTAGCTTCCATGCCCACTTCCATGCCATCCATCTTAGCTTCCATGCCATTCATCTTAGCTTGCACACCATCCATCTTAGCTTCCATGCCTTTCTTCAAACCATCCATCTTCACTTCCACACCTTTCTTCAAAACTTCCATTTTATTTTTTGCTGCTCTTTGCGAGAGTGAAATTTGTTGCACTTGTTCTTGTAATTTTGATAGATCATGTTGCAATTCTTCATCTTCATGAGTCATGGTAGAGGCTTCTGAAGGCTTGATGGGTGTTGAATTCTTTTTAGGGGCCATTTTAGAATTCAATATTGATATCTATTCTACAATATGCCCTTGGAATCAATTCAACTTGATTCTTCAAACAAGACTTATGCAATTTGGGAAAAAAAATACACACCTTTTACTAGCTTTTAGGAGCTCGATATTGAAATTGAATTATCTCTGTAGTTGAAAATCTTCGATATCTGAAATTCAGCTCTGTAGTAGATCTCTGAAGCTTCTTTCAAATGCCACAGGTCTGACCTGATTTGGATTCTCCAAGACAAATTTGTGTCCAATCTCCCACAATGACCTAATTCTGGACTGGTTCAGTAGAGCGAACTTGTACGACTTGCCGCGTGTCACTGTTTTGTCCTTTGTCTCTGAAATTGATAGCTCAGAAACTTCAGTCTGTGTACTTGCGACCAATTTTTACGGCACTTCAATCCAATGCCCAGAGAGAGAGTTATTGAAGTTTTCCCACGATCACCTCTTTGAGATGCAATTCAGGAGCCTGAAAAAACACTACCTTCCACAGATCATATCTCCAAAAATATTGCGAACCAAGCTCTGAAATTTTTTGACGAATTTCCTCACGATTTCAGCTTCGCACCATATGAATTTCAGACTCTGAACCTTCGTACAAAAAATTTATAGCGCAAATTCCACGATGACCTGTTTATGAGCCTGAAAAAATACCTAACTTCCACAGATGATATCTCCTCAAATATTGCGAACCAAGATCTGAAATTTTTAGAAAACCTTCCTCAAGATTTCAGCTTCGCACCCTTGAAATTTCAGCTTCTGAAGCTTCGTAGAAAAAAAAGTTATAGCGAAAATGCCACGATGACCTGTTTGGAGCAGCGAAACCCTAGAATCCCAAACCTCTGATACCAAATGTTGTGTAACCAGCTCCAAAGAGAGAAGAAAAGAGATATTCACGCCTTAGAAATGAGCCACTTCGAGGGGGCAACCTCCAATACATTACATGAATGAACAATTCTTGGATGATAAAAATGAACAAAACCTCCTATATATAGGAGTCCATGGGGCCATAATATAATCCTAGTGGGGCCACAATGTAATCCTAGCCGACCTAACAATAATAATGTAAGGGCACAATAATAACAATATGGGGGTTACAGGGGTACAATAATAACAATAAGGGGGGCTACACTAACATAATAAGGGGCTACACTATTAATATAGGGACTTAACAGTTTATGGCTGCTGCGTAACTCCTGAATTTATGAACTGCTTTTTTATTTTATTTTTATACCATCTCTTTATATATAAATGAATCTGTTGACTGCAATTCAATCCTTTACACGCAGCAAGTGTCTTGTTGATGTGGCGAGTTCCGCAGGCCGGAACATACATATATTACAATTGCATTACATTAATAATCGCCCTCCCGTTAAGCTGAGGCCCGTGGGTCTACAGACCACGCGGCATGTTTTAATACAACCGCAACCACTTTATATATATATATATATATATTTATATATAACAGCGCCTTCACAAATTTCCGTTTGCGATTAGAAATGAAACTCAAAACACTTGTTAATCATAGTTAATAAGCCCATCGGGTCTGGGCTTCAATCGCAACGTTTTACAAAGTCGTGCGATCAATCGGAGAGTTCCGATTACGATTGAGATTCCGGATGCGATTTGCATATATCAACTCCCGCTTATAACACGATCGGGTCTGCCATTTCAATCGTAGCATTTTACAAAGTCGTGCGATCAATCGTAGAGTTCTGATTGCGATTGAGATTCCGGATGCGATTTGCATATATCAACTCCCGCTTATAACACGATCGGGTCCGCCATTTCAATTGCAGCGTTTTACAAAGTCGTGCGATCAATCGTAGAGTTCCGATTGCGATTGAGATTTCGGATGCAATTAGCAATTAATTGTGGTACATAACTCGATCGGGTCCGCCACTTCAATCGCAATCGCAACTTTCTGTTGCGATGTTCCGCTGCCCTTGCGATCTTCGATTGCGATTGGATGAGGGTCCCACTTTATATTACTTCCTTTCCATTGATCATAACACACTCCACTTTAATATATATCAATGTATATGCCTTGGACCATTGGAACATATGTAATGCGCTCTATGTATACTCCTGCGTGGGTAGCGATTCCCGGAATGAGATTTGTTTTATGTATCCTTCTGCCTGGGGTTATGCGATTCTCGGAATTTTCTGTGTTATTTGCATTACATTTCTGCTAGAGTTAAGCTATTCCCAGAATAATGTTTATGAATTATGTTAATTCTATACCGCCGGTTGGAGTGTGCGATTCCCGGAATTTGGTTTTGCATTATATGCGTAACGCCCGGCTTGGGGTATGATTCTCGGAATTATATATCTGTCCTCCGGGTTGGGTGATTCTTGGAATTTTTAACTGCTCTCTGCCTCTGTCTCTGCTTCTGTCACTCTGCCTCTGTCTCTATCTTCCGATAACGGTTCTTCACTGTGCTTCTATGACTGTTACATTTTGACATTCTTCTTGCTGCCTCTATTGCTTTCACTGTGCTTCTTTTGCCTTCCTCTACTTCAGCGCTGCCTTCTTTGCCTGAGTGCTGCCTCCTTTGCTGCCTATGTTACTTCTTTGTCTCTTCCTTTCTGCTATATCTGCTGTCTTAGTTTCTTTGTGCTCCTTCCTCTGTTGCATCTATAGAATCCACTCCACCTGTTATACTTGTAGCAAATCCTATGAGGCTCCGATCTTCTATTCCTTCAATTCAATAGTTCTTTTCCTCAACTTCAAACTTTGCTACATTTTGCAGAATGAATTAATGTATTCTCCCCAACAGTGCTTTACAGACTTCCCACTTGAATAATTGTGAAAAAACACAAATTAGCTTCTACTAGATTGTCTACACAATCTTCCCACTTGAATAATTGTTCCTCATCACTCTGTCTCATTCCTCAGCTATTAAATGGCCCTCTTCTACTATCCTCACTACTTTGCAGCACCTCATCTGACTCCTGCTGCCTTTGTTTCTTCTATGCTCTACTTGTCTTATGCTCTCTTTGTTTCATCTACTCCTAGACTGATGCTACTCCTTAATTCTCCTTTTGCTGCCTCTGCTTCTTTAAATGACCCCGTCTCTGCTGCTTGACCCTCTCTACATCTTGCTGCTATGCTGCTTTCTTTGTCTTGTTGCTGCCTCAGGTGTTCTTCCTTTGCCATCTCCTTTGCCTTGTTGCTGCCTCAGGTGTTCTTCCTTTTCCATCTCCTTTGCCATCAATGACAACATTTCCAACAACTTCACCAAGTAAACTTTAAAACAACAATCCAACAAACTCTAGAGAGCAAGGAAGTCCTAAATTCTCTAGCTATTTACCATCAGAGAAAGAAAACATTTAAGATAAAAAACAAGTGATGATTAAAGAGCATGAAACTCCTAAATTCTTCAATTAGACTTCAAATACCTTTAAAGTGACCATTCAATATGGACTAAAGGACAGGGAAAACCATAAACTTCTTTAGCCAAACCCTAATCAGTAAACTTCAAAGAAAAGGCCTTAAAAACAATGTTTCAAGCTACACCAAAGGACAAGGCATACAATAAACTTCCTTGGCTTGACTCCATTAAATAATTTTCAAAACAACAAGCTAAGTGGAGCCATAGGTCAACTAAGAAATCTTCAATTAGAACGAGTAGAGGAAAACATCTAAACAACAAAAGGTAGACAGAATTAAGGTGCATCTCAACATTGTGTCTTAATCTAAATTTTTTGCTCTGTCATAAGGGAAAATATGAAAAATATGGAAAACATAAGAAGACAAGTGTAAAATCATAACAACATCACCATTTAAAAAATTTCATGAATCCTATGAATATGCTTGCTCCATTAATGCTCAATCCAAGACAGTCACAAAGCTCCAAAACCAATTTCTTCACAACTCAAAATCTATATCGTATTGAGCTCAACAATAAACCAACAACTTTATGAAGCTTACATGCAATATTTAACTGCAAAATGAGGAAGTGAAACCCTAGATGGGGTTTTAGAAGTCATTTATTACATAGTAAATGTATTTGACCTTTGAGACCATGCAAGGCCCAAGGAAAAAATATCTAAATCCATTTATGGAAAAAATAACTTCTAACATAACTATTTGAGATAATTTAGGGAAAAGTTTGACTTTAAGGCTTCAAAATATCTTCTGCAATAACTCTTGGTAAGGGCGCAGCTCCAAGGTACAGGGGTGCAGCGTCAGTGCAAATGCGCAGAGCCAATACTGGGAAAATTACCTATCTTGCAGTTGACTTTTGGAGGCCTTCCTAGTGTCCAAATGAACTCCATGATAGATCATTGGAAATCCTGTCTTGTTCAGTTTCCATATTTTCCTTAATTTTGGAAAATGGTGCCCATTTTCCTTTTCAAAAAGCACTTCTCCCAAGACTTCTAAACGCGCAGCGCCAGTGCTGAAAAGATGGCAGAAAGGTGATTTTTTGGTAGTTTTTGGCCTTTTTGAGGGACCAGTTTTGCTCCAAATGGTCTGACATTTTTTGAGGATGATTTCCTAGGCATGAGGAACATGAATATGTTGACCTTTTCCCATTTGAGTGCACCAAAAAAGAGTGCAGCGCTAGTGGCGCTACGTGTTTGGCCCAATTTTTGCAAGTCAAACTATCAAAAATAAAAAAATGTGCAAAAAGGTGCCAAATTTGGAATTTAGCTTGCTGATGAAGATTTATAGGCTTAGAGGGATACATCAGCAAGAATATTGAGCTTTTCCCCTTCATTTTCTTGGTTAGGGTTTGAAGTCTTGATTTGGCTTTTTGTAGCTTTGAGCTTGCAATTTAGTTTTTCTTGAAGTAGTTCTTGGCCCTCCTTCTAAATATGTCATTATCCTTGTTTTCATTCTCCAAGAGCTTCTAAAGATGTTGGTTAGCCCTGTTAAGCCATTTTTCCTTGTTTTCATTGACAATGATGAAAATTTTTTCATTCAATGTAAACTCATTAGCAAGCTCAACCTCCTTTTTCCTCTCTAGTTCTAGAGCTCCTTTTAGCCCTCTAGTCCTAGGTCTTTTCTTGGTGATTTTTCTTCTGCCTCATTGGTTTCACCATAAATTTGATAGGAATCATAAAGCAAGGCCTTTTCCTTGTGTTATTCTCTTTTTTCCTTGAGAATTTGAATCTCCATGATGGCTTGCTTGGTCTTTAGTTGTTCATTTTCTTGCTCATAGTATGCAATGATAAACTTATATCTATCTAAGTTGTTCTAAAGCTCATTGATTTTGGCATCCCTCTGCTTGACAATAATTTTGAAGGCCTCATCATCATGCTCATTATCTAAATCAACAATTTCAAAATCAGTCTCTGCCTCATGGAGGTCACCCTCATCATGAATGGCTGCCTCATGTACATCTTCTTCTGCCATCTTTTGTTTTCCCTTATGTACCTACTTTGTTGGTAAAAAAGGCAGGTCCCCTCCCACAATCTATGGATAAAAAACCTTCCTAATCCCTCTCTAATATTTATTCTCCATTGTGCTCATTTTAGCCTCTTCAGGATTGTTGACCTCAACTCGGCTAAGGTGACACATGCTGCTCATAAAATGTTGATGATGGTGGTGATAGTGATGGAGGTATAGATGTAGGAAATGAGTGAGGGGAAAAATAACTCAAGGAAAACCCTGAATCAATGAAAATAACTTTTATATAAATGATACTCTGTTTAGGAGAATGAAATAATGATATAGACAATGATCTTTGATTCGTAGCTAGGGTTTAATTAGGGCTTCATTAGGGTTTCATTTCTATTCAATTTAAAATTGATCAAATGGATTCAAAGCAAGCTCATGTCATGTAATTACCCCTCAATAGTGCTATGGAGTACCTTGGAGGAAATTTGAAGAAGTTTTAAACTTGTTTGGGAAGCTAGATCAACTCACAGTCTTCTCTGGCCAAGCGCGAGCGCCACTGGCTAAGGGCGCAATGCCACTCCTCAAACACATAGCGCCACTCCTTAAACGTGCAACGCCTTTTTTTAGACCGCATTGGAAGGCCTTTTTGGTGTCCAAATTGGGCCCAGAATACCTTGTTGGAAATATATTTAAGTATACTTTCCAAATATACCTTTTTTTTGCTGATTGGAGTTCATTTGACTTGTCAAAAGTTAATTCTTCCAAGACTCGTCAAAAAGTGGTGAATGAGGGTGCAGAAATGCAGAGTGTTGGTGCAAGAAACTTTTGGAGGCCTTCCTCAACTCAAAATTTAGCTCATGATAGCTTTTTGGAACTATATTCCAGTTTAGTTTTCATATGACTCATCAAGAAAGTCATTTGGACACTCTAGCTATGAGAAAACATGATTTTTCCAAGGTCACTCCAGAAGTGCAAAAAACCTCTTGTAGCACTTATAAATTTATAATTTCTCCCAAACCATGATACCTATGTAAAATATGAAGGATTTTTTTCTTCCTTGACATATTAATGAAAGAAATGTCTCTCACTTTTGTAAAATTCATATTTATTTGTTTAGAAACACAATTTGAAGAGAAACTAGCCTTGTGTGTGGAAAATTATTTGTTCCTTGGAATGAATTCTTGGAAAATAATGGAGGCATGATGTTTATGAGTTGGTATGGCTTCATACTTGCTGAAATGACCTATCTTATGGCTCCTATGCTCATATGCCTCTTTTTCATAGCAAACCCTAGCTCAGTGGGAGATGAAATTAGGGTTTAGTCCTTATGAACAATGATGAGTTGGGCATGCTTGTAACAATACAACTCCTTTTGACATTTGATGTTTTGGCATGTGGAATTTGATTTAGCCTTGAAAAACCCACTTTCTACTGTTTTGAAGTCTTCTTCCTTTTCTCACTGATACTCTAACACTTTTTGCTTCGCAGGTTACTGAAGTCATGGAGCTGACTTTTCTTTTGCTCACTGAGGCTTGATAAAATGGCTTTGACAACATGGTGATCATAATAAATCCCTCTCATATATGTGTTGACTTCGTCGGAATGAAAGGATGACCTTTAAGAATGAAAAACCCTAATGACCTAATGGGAGTGCTTTTTTACCTGATTTTGAATGAAATTTGACTTAAAAACTTCCAAGTGAAAAGAGCATTTTCAAAAGTGCTATTATGCTCAAGGGGACATGGGAATGAGTTGGAAAATAGAAACCCTAGGAGGAGGATGGAGTTTATTGATAGGGGAAAATAGGGCAATGAGGTTATGGGAAGGAAAGAAGGGTGAAAATGGGAGGTATAAGCCCATAAGGATTTTTTAAGAGCAACAGGGTGGCTTTGGGAAGATCAACTGAGGAATAGTGAAAATAGGTTTATAAGGATAATGAAGGTATTGAGATTTCTGAAACTAAGATATTCAAGGAATATTGTTTTCGGAAAACTAGAACCATCCTATAGTAATCTAAAGATAGTGAAAAATATTGATGACTAATAGTGGCTCCACTTGGGGAGGGCAGCTCCTTTAGGAGGTGTCAAGAACCTCTGTGTAATATTCCCAATTAGCACAAGCTAATGGGAATATACAATTTTATCTCAATATTTTTTTTCATGAATAAAAATGTAAAGGATGATCAATAAAACTCTTAATCAAAAAAATAAACCAATGCCACATGTGAACATGGACAAATCTAGGCTATTTACATAAGCACACTTAGGTGTGAAAAGAGACTGGAGTACTTGACCAAGTCAACCAAGACCAATTCAACAACATTGTCTAGATACAGTGAATCTCCTAGAGGCATAGCATAGTTTTAGTTGGAGGATTCTCATGTGAATGTAGCTAAATCATTGAGATGGTTTAGGGTTTCACAAGAATTTCATCCTATAAGAGGAGGAGGAGGACAACAGAAGAAGGTTGTTGATTATGCACATTTATGAATATATTGTCTATTTAGACATATATCATTCTCTGTTGTTTAGCTGAGGATAGTGTTGTTTAGCACTAGGGTGTTCCTGTTCGGGAATCCCACCCCTTCCATTGAGGAGCTCTTGAAAGAGTCTTGTTGATCTCATCCACTATTAGGCATTTGGCCAAGCTCATCTTCCAACTACAACATAGATCATGTTGATGTTTTGGTTGTCCTTGTAAGCTGCAGCAAGTGGAGGCTAGATCTGCTCAGATCTAGGCCATTCCAGGGCCTCTTTTCACTGGGAAAGCCTTCTATCCCTTTTACAAGAGAGTTCTGACCCTTTGGAGATGCAATTTCAAATCTTGAGAGCAGGCCAACCCAGTGCTTCAACCTACAATGCATTTTCCCTTCCAGGACTGCGTTATTTGCAAGAAGGAAGTTGCAGGGTGTTTTGACACACTTTTTGAGGAGAGATATCTGGTGCTGGGTTTCTTCCCTTCACTATGGTGATCCATGGATTAGATTTTTGATCCATGTTCTGTATAGATCTGATATGCTTCTATTGTATTCATCCTCAAATTTTTTTGAAGAATACTATAGTTTTGCTACTTTATATCTCAGATCTACTCTCTGTGTTGCATGTTTTGATCAAAACCCCAAGGGGATCTTGTAAAAGAGCTTTTCTAGTGTACAGATCTGAAAGAGATTTGATATTTTGTACATAGATCTTCTCTAGATCTGGAGTGTAATATACAGCTGCTGCAGCTCTTATAAATAACATTTTCAAGATATTTTGCAGTCAATACATGTGTTGCAACCCTCTTTCTTGAGGAATTTCTTCTATTCTTGTCTTCTACATTCTATTGTATACTGTAAGAGCCTCATTATGGATCTGATTTATTTCTGTATATATGAAATTTGATCCCTCTTATTGGTATCCTGCTCATGCTCTCAAAAACTACGTTATTTTCCTGCAGTATTGTTGCATATTGATGCAACCACATTCTTGGGTGTTTTTCAGCTATACTAGGTGTGGGAGGTCTGTTTACCTCACCTAGTTTGATTAATTTTTGCTCCCATTTTGGATTTTGATGCTAGATATATAGATCTAAGGGATCCAAGGGCTACAAATTCATTTCAGTGCACATACTTCTGAAAAGTGCGTTATTCCAATAGGTATTTCCGATTGTACCCATTTGGGGATATTATAGTGGTATCAGAGCAACCATCTTGGCCTAGCCTGTGTTTTGCTTTCTTGAAGAGCCAAGATGTCTTCAGAAGAGGAATGGAACCTCACTGATAGATAGAAGAGGTACCTTAGAAGAATACATAAGAATTTTTATTACACCAATGATGATAAAGACAACGGAAAAGCCCTAAATATGGAAGTGATGAAGATGGGAAGGAGTTTGCAAAACCCCTTATGAAAGCCATGCAAGATCTTGCTAGAGAGATCAAAGAGATGAGAATGGATAGGATCAAGAAATCTCCTAGGATATTTCATCCTGGAGAAAGATCTGGCATGTCTCACCAATGGAATGGTCAGCCAGTGAACCAGCCATAAGCTCCACAACGCTCTACTATGCCTACTTTCTTGGCTATGGAGAATGAAGGGCCTTAAGAGCAAGCATCCCTTGAAGACTACTTTGAAGAGTATGAGTCTCAAAATTAGAGATTCAAGTACCACTTGAGTTTTCAAGATTTTTTTCACCTCAACGACAAGAGAAGACCAAGGCATCAATATAGAGATGGTGGATTCACACAGAATCATGATCGACATCACTCTATGGGAATATTTGTTTTACCCAAGTTTGATGGGTCATCCACTAGTTCTGCCAAAGCATGGGTAGAAAATATGGTTATCTACTTTCAGTTGAACAAAGTCCCTTAGATGGAAGCTATAAATATTGCAGCGCTGCACTTTGAAGGTGAAGCACACAACTGGTGGTTCAATGGGTTGTCTACATTGGGCCATGCCAATGTGACTGCCTATTCTGAGTTTACTAGAAGACTGGTGGAGAGGTTTGATAGAAAGGACCCAGAAGAACCTTTAATGAGCCTTGCAAATTTGAAGCATTTAGGTAATGGAGAGTCTTATATCTCTAAATTTCTGAGATTATCTGTTATGGTTCCTGATCTTTCTACAGCAAGGAGGGTGTACATGTTCATCGATTGCTTGGATGAACCTCTGCATGGATTGGTTAAATCTACCAAGCCCTTTACCTTGCATGATTCCATTGATAGGGCTAGAGACCTTCAAGATTCCTTGCCAAAAGCAAAGGAAAAATTTCAGAATAAGCCCTCTTTCCCTTCTAAAGGAAAGGAAGAGAAAGTTGCTCCTTCCAAGGAGAGCTCATACAAGAAGCCTCTTGATGATGAAGTCCAGAAATATCTAAGCAGGAGGAAGTTGTGCTTCACTTTCCAAGAACCATGGGTACCTAGAAATAGATGTGCTGCTGGTAAAGCACATTACATAGAGGTCTTCTCAGATCTTGAATAAGATGAAGATGATAAGCCAAGGAGGGCTCACAACACTGACAATGTTGGAGGAGATCCAACACCTTCAGGAGATGAGAATGGATCATTGGCTCCTATTGGAGGAAATCTTGCATCCTTGAGGGGAGTACCTAAGTACTTGACCTTAGGAGTTCAAGGGTCAATCATGAATCAGAGGGTTTATGTATTTATTGACAATGGGGCTACCCATAATTTCATTGATGCCCATCTTGTGCAAAGGAGGGAAATACCCACTCATACTTTTGAGGGATTCTCTATTTTCATCCCAGGAGATAGAAAAATGCAATGCATGCATTATATTCCATCACTTTAGTCACCATGGGATCCTACACTTTGGTGGATCACTTCTTTGTATTTGACATACTAGACACCAATGTCATTTTGGGTGTTCAATGGTTGATTACATTGGGGAAAGTCCACACTGATTGGGAGGCTTTACAAATGGAATGGGTGGAAAAGAAGAGTGGTGCACTTCAAATAATCAAAGGCATGTATATTTACCCCTCACACAACACTTCCACACAAAACATAGAGATGGATTTGTGTAGTGGAAGCAAGGACCTCACTGTCCCTTCTCTCATGTTCATGAGATTTTTGCAAGGGGCACTCTTATCTACTGGAAAACCACTTGGGAGGCCACCTGATTCAGTTTTGGTGAGAGATCTCTCACTACTTGATGCTCCAAAATCAGATCCAGGTGGTATGGGAGAATTAGAAGACACAACTACAACGCTGAAAGGCTTGGGCAAGCACAAGAAGGAGGGATATTTTCCTCTCTCATCATCCTCACCCCCCTTCATTTTGGATTCTGCACTGTTGGAGGAGAAGAAGGGAAGGTATGTCCTTCCTACTTGTAACTTTGGCATAAGAAATGTCTAATAATAGATCATCAACATGGCAGGCATTCCTATTGATGCGTCATCAGTGCTATCTTTGTTGGGTAGTGTAGATCTATATTGGAAATCCCAGTTGTTGGTGGATTATTCCAAAGATATCTACACTTGTATGATGCTTGATGACTAGTTGCATGAGGAGGGATATCTAGTCCATGAGGGAGTCATCTATCATCATGATAGGATCTTCTTACCTAGAGCCTCCAAGCTCAAGGAGGGGATGCTGCAGAGGGCCTTCAGAGAGTTCTGTTTCAGCCCTACCTATTCTATGAAGATCTACAACACTATCATGAGATGCTTTGAATGGAAAGGCCTTAGAGGAGAGCTACATCAGCATTTTCTAGTATACAAGAGCTATGTGGAGTTGGGGTAGACAAAGAACTCTATGCAAGAGTAATTTCAGACATTTCTTCCTTCTCTTGAAAAGGGGGAAAAATTTGTGCATAATTCCATGTATAGAAGAAAAAATGATGGTGAAAAATGTGATCATGTAATGCAAGCTTCATTTTCTGATTTGACACATTATTTAACCATGTTTTTGCAAGCCATGACTCCCAAGAACAGTGTTTTATCATGTGAATCTCATGGCAAACATTGGGCCATTGAAATTTCTGAAATTGGCCACTCCCTTGTTGTGTAAAGGGATATTATTTTTCATGATTGGTGCTTCCCAAAGGCACCAAACATATCTCACATTTTCAACCATGGTGAGGTAACTTGTGCAGCAAGTAAGTGGTGGGGAGACCACTTACCATATCTTGATCTGATGCAGGTTGGAGATGCACTGCACTAGCACCATATGTGGGACTATGACCCACCTCCTCATGCTCAAATTTCGATTTGTGTATATGTAATAATGCTTTCATACTTGGATGATATAGTTGTACTTTTCATGGGATTGTATGGAGGGTGTATGGGCAGTTTGTATGTACCACATGGGATGGAAACTCTCTATGTAAGTTATGCTACATGCTTTAGAGAGAGTATTGGACCTACCATGTTTGTTTCTATTGAGTTCTTGACTCCTTGTGGGATGGATTTTATACATCTCATGATGAATTTGGAGCAACAGTTCATGGAGGCCTAGATTGGTGAACACTTAGCTTATGAGGAGAGCTTGATCTTTGATGGTTTCACCAATGAATAAGGAGAAGTGTTGCAGCACTCACCCTATCAGTTGCTTGAGGACAAGAAACATTTTGGAGGGGAGGGCTGTAATATTCTCAATTAGCCCAAGCTAATGGGAATATACAATTTTGTCTCAATATTTCTTTCATGAACAAAAATGCAAAGGAGGACCAATAAAACTCCTAATCAACAACATAAATAAATGCCACATGTGAAAATGGAAAAATATGGGCTATTTACAGAAGCACACTTAGGTGTAAAAAGAGACTGGAGTACTTGACCAAGTCAACCAGGACCAAATCAACATCACTGTCTAGATACAGTGAATCTCCTAGAGGCACAACATAGTTTTAGTTGGAGGCTTCTCATGTGAATGCAGCTAAATCATTGAGACGGTTTATGGCTTGACAAGACTTTCATCCTATAAGAGGAAGAGGAGGACAAGAGAAGAAGGTTGTTGATTATGCACATTTCTAAATTTATTGTCTATTTAGACATATATCATTCTTTGTTGTTCCTGTTCGGGAATCCCACCTCTTCCATTGAGGAGATCTTGGAGGATTCTTGCTAATATCATCCACTATCAAGCATTTGGCCAAGCTCATATTCTAACTACAACGTAGATCCTATTGAGGTTTTGGTTGTCCTTGTAAGCTGCAGCAAGTGGAGGCTAGATCAACTTAGATCTAGGCCATTCCAAGGCCTCTTTTCACTGGGAAAGCATTCTATCCCTTTAGCAAGAGAGTTATGAACCTTCGGAGCTACAATTTCAAATCTTGGCAGTAGGACAACCCAGTTCTTCAACCTATAGTGCAGTTTCCCTTCCAGGACTACATTATTTGCAAGAAGTAAGTTGCAGGGTGTTTTAACACACTTTTTAAGGAGAGATCTCTGGTGTTGGGGTTCTGCCCTTCACTATGGTGATCCATGGATTAGATTTTTGATCCATGTTATGTACAGATCTGATCTGCTTATATTGTATTCATCTTCAGAAATTTCTAAATACTACTGCAGTTCTGCTACTTTAGATCTCAGATCTACTCTCTGTGTTGCATGTTTTGATCAAAACCCCAAGGGGATCTTATAAAAGAGATTTTCTAGTGTACAAATCTGAAAGAGATATGATATTTTGTACACATATTTTCTCTAGATCTAGAGTGTAATATACAAATGCTGCAACTCTTATAAATAACTTTTTCAAGCTATTTTGCAGTCAATACATGTGTTGCGGCCCTCTTTCTTGAGGAATTTCTTCTATTCGTGTCTTCTACATTATGTTGTATATTGTAAGAGCCTCATTATGGATCTGATTTATTGCTATATATATGAAAGTTTATCCCTCTTATTGGTATCATTCTCATGCTCTCAAAAACTGCGTTATTTTCCTGCAATATTGTTGCAACCCCATTCTTGGGTGTTTTTCAACTATACTAGGTGTGGGAGGTCTGTTTACCTCACCTAGTTTGATTTGTTTTTGCTCCCCTTTTGGATTTATATGCTAGATCTCCAGATCTAAGGGATCCAAAGGCTGCAAACTCATTTCAGTGCACATAATTTTGAAAAGTGTGTTATTCTAGAAGGTATTGCTGAGTGTGCCCATTTGGGTATATGACACTCATATTTCTGACTTTGTAGATGAGATGCCTCACATGCTTGCTGATTTCCTTCATTTTGCAATGCTGATATTACTACAGTTCTTTGAAGCTATGATCTTACACTTTAAAAAACATGATTGCCTCAACATCAACTCTACCGACCCATCATACTTTTCCTAATATTTTCTCCTCATTTGGGTGCATTTGGACTGGCAACCCCTAAACATCATCTTTTCTTTTGAAAGAAAAAAATACCTACTTATACCCTTATATCATCCAAAGGCTTAGATTAGGCTAATGAGCTCTTTTATTCTCTAACTAGTCTACTTATCTGTCAAGCTTAAACAATTTGACAGATTTTCATTCTCTAATCGACTAACATAAAATTTAAAACATGACCAAATCAAGGTTGCGAAGTTTGGTTTGTCATGAGCTATGGCATCTTGGACAAGCTGCACATAGATTTTATTTTTTCACAAAGTAAGACTAAAAACTGAGGGCTATAATATGGAACTTTTTCATTTATCCCTATCTTTCTCTTTTGGTTTAGACTTGAGCAGTGGAACCAATATCTTTTCCTCGTCTAATCTACTGACACGCCAAGCTTAAACAATTTGGAAAATCCTCACTTTCTAACTTATCAGCAGAAATTTAAAACTTGTTCAATCATGATTAGGCTATATGACTGAAAAAGACTTCCTTTTTCAAAGTAGAGGCACTTGGACTTGCACACTTTCGAAAACATTCTTTTTTGGTATGGGGCTTTACCCTTTTTTTTAATCTACCGTCTTTTCTTCTTTTCTTTCTTTTGTCTTTATTTTTGTCAAAACAATCTGAATCTAGAACTAGAAAGATGCTCATAGTGCTGACCTTATTTTCATACCTATCTATCCTAATCTACCTTATATATGATATATACATTAGGTGAACTCTCTTTTCCAATACATCCAATCGAGTAAGTGACTACATGATTGATTTTCATTTAGCCTTTTGAGTGTGCTGAAAAAACAAAAAGGCCACTCCCATTTTATCTGCTTTTGAACAACAGCGCTCAGAATCTGCGTTATACTCTGCAACAAACTGTTCCTAGCAAAGTTCACTCCTTTTTCAATTTTTTCTAAGACAACAACAAATGATTCTTTGAACAATAACTAGCCTAGAGGATTTAAAGAAAAATCTTCATCCAGGACTACTCCTTCCTATACTTTGCTGAGCTTGAGATTCTTTTGAGAAAAACACTCCACCTATTTTTCATGGCTATCTGACTTAGCAACCTCATTATATATTACTGTGTTGTCTGTGAACAACCTTGTTATGCCTTTATTTAATGGGCTGAATTCTGTCTGAAGACCCTCATTAGGAGTATTCTCCAACAATAGGTCTTCCAGAGAAGGCAATACAGCCTCAGTATAAATCTGTTTCTGTGTTTCTTCATTAGGCAAGGCTCCAAAATATAAATCAGCAGGAGAGAAAATAGGAACAATCCCTTTACATGGAATATTAGAAGTTGGCTGTGTGCCTAGACCCTTATTGATTTCCTCTTCAGTTAAAGGAGGAGGCATTTGTCTTTTTCTTTGTATAGAACCATAATAGTTTTCTTTCTCTTATGAATGATCATAAGGCTAGATGTCTTCTTGAGCCTCAAATAAAAGAACAAATGACTCATCATTGGTCTCTTCAGATAGATCCTATGGATCTTCTTCCATTTCTTGATTGATTTCATTCTCAACTAATTTCTCTTGATTTTCATGATTGTTAACTTGAGCATGAGATTCATGAATTGCCTCAGATAGATCATCTGAATGCCAATTTATTTTTATAATCTGAAATGAATTAAAGCATAAGGGTAGAGATTCAAAATTTTTTGGCTCCTCCTCAACATTGTACTCTTCCTATTTCCTCCGGATAATCATATGCATTTCTTTGTTAACTGTGTTTGTCAACATCTCTAGTTTTATCTCTGAAGATATTATTTGCTCTTTATCTACTTTGTCCTTATCTATTTCTCTCAAATTTGCCTCCATGTTCAACATGTTGGCTTACACATCAAATTCCATCCTTTTCATTTCCTCTAGGGTTTAAGGGTCCCTTTCTCTTATCTGGAATTCCATCCCTAGGTCAAAGGCATCTGGGTAGTGCAAGAGAGCCCACCCTGGGGGTGGCTTTATCTTAGCAGGTATTGCATGGTATACTTTACTGAACATGGCTGAAAAGTGTTGTAATATCTCCCCTGGTTGTCTTTTTAGATGGTTATACTCTTCCATGATGAGAAAAAAATTTCCCAGGACCACCCACCCATCTAGGAAGACTTGAGTGAATTGATGAAAATTACTAATTCTTGAAGCTGGAAGATCTCTTAACCAACTTTTAACTTTTCCCTACAACGACATAGAAAAAATTCTGATACTCACCTCATCTTCTTCTACCTCAAATAGATCAAGGAGGTCCTCAAGGTTTTGAATGTTATTTTCAGTGGTGAATTTTGAGTTTTCTCCATGAAATCTGGGTAGTTTGTTTATACAATTTGCAGGGAGGTACTGGAGGATAGGAGGCAAAACCAGAGGCTTGTATCTATCCAAAAATTTTACAGGTATAGGTAGTACATAAGGAGGCTTATAACCATTTTAGAATTCAGAAAGAGTAGGTGGGATAGTATGAGGCTCATGTTTTCCTAGGTTCTTCACAAGTGCATTAGGAATGTGCACAGGGGTATAAGTATGTATAGGGTTTGCAATTTGGGGTTTAGCCTTTTGAAGCTCATGAAATTTCCAATGATCAACATAAACCTCATTATTATATTCTTAGTCATGCTTAAATTAAGATAGAACATAATTACAGATAAAAACAATGATCTCTTGAGTCCAATTTGGGCTTGCATACCCTCTCTTTCCAAGCTGAATAGTCATGTTTCAGGTTATTCCTCTAGTGGAGTATTTAGGTTTATTTAGAGTTGTGGAGTCGCCAGGTGGATGATTTACAACTTTATTGAGGCTGGCTATTGTCCACCATCAACAACTAGATACCAATCTTGAGATGTTTTTAGATTTTCTGAGTTATTTATACAACACTAAGATTTTCAATGAGTGTTCCCCTAGTGGAGTCGCCATTATGTTAGGTCCCTGTAATTTGTCAAATTGGCAAGACAAAATAGAAAAGGGTAACATCAAACCAAATTTGGAGTCCTAGGACCTAGCTCTGTTGGACTCAGAGAGGGCTCTCTCTATATTTGTATGAAAGATATGACTTGTATGATTTTAGGATGCTGATTTTAGGCTAGTTAGAGTGATAGGGTTTCTTTGTTTTGTTTTGTTTGGTTGGGTTTCTTGTTAAGAAGAAAATATAGAGTAAGCGAAATTCAAACCATTGGGCTATGGGGTCTATGAAAGGCTTGAAAATTACAACAATAAATCAAGGGTGTTTCATAGGGCAAGTTAACAAAGCCAAATTGATCTTAATAGCTTGTGTGGATGTGAAATTAACATTAAGTTGTGAGTGTAGTAGGTGTAAAGGGAAATTAATAATCCTTTAGCATATAATAGAACAAGAAGAGCCTTTAAGATCACTATGTTTAAGAAATAACCAAAGGACAGGGCGCACCATAAACTTCTTTGGTTAGACTTCACCAAGTAAACTTTAGAACAACAATCGAGCAAACCCTAGAGAGTAGGGAACTCCTAAATTCTCTAGCTATTTAGCTTCAGAGAAAGAAAACATTTAAGATAAAAAAAATGATGATTAAAGAGAAGGGAACTCCTAAATTCTTTAATCAGACTTCAAATACCTTTAAAGTGACCATTCAAGATGGACTAAAGGACATGGCAAACCATAAACTTTTTTATCCAAACCCTAATCAGTAAAATTATAAGAAAAGGCCTTAAAAACAATGTTTCAAGCTACACCAAAGGACATGGAATACCATAAAATTATTTGGTTTGACTCCATTAAATCATTTTCAAGACAATAAGCTAAGTGGAACCAGAGAGAAACTAAGAATTCTCCAATCAGACCCAGCAGCGGAAAACATCTAAACAACAGAAAGTAGACAGAAATAAGGTGGCTCTCAACATCATATATTAATATAAATTTTCTACTCTGTCATAAGGGAAAATATGAAAAATATGGAAAAAATAAGAAGTCAAGTGTAAAATTAGAACAACATCACCATTTAAACAAGTTCGTGAATCCTATGAATATGCTTGCTCCATTGATGTTCAATCCAAGATAGTCACAAAGCTCCAAAACCAATTTCTTCACAACTCAAAATCTATATCATATTGAGCTCAAAAATCAAACAAAAACATTATGAAGCTTACATGAAGTATTTAACTACAAAATGAGGAATTTAAACCCTAGCTAGTGTTTTAGAAGTCATTTATTACATAGTAAATGTATTTTACCTTTGAGACCATGTAAGGCCCAAGGCAAAAATGTCTAAACTCATTTATGGAAAAAATAAATTCTAACATAACTATTTGAGCTAATTTATGAAAAATTTCGACTTTAAGGCTTCAAAATATCTTCTGCAGTAACTCCTCGTAAGGGCACAACTCTAAGGTACAGGGGCCCAACGCCAGTGCAAAGGCACAGTGCCAAGATTGGGAAAATTGCTTATTTTGCAGCTGACTTTTGGAGGCCCTCCCGGTGTCCAAATGAGCTCTATGATAGCTCATTGGAAAGCCTATCTTGTATAGTTTCCATATATTCCTTATTCCAATACTGATAAATGCACAACACCAGCACTGAAAAGAGGGCAGAAAGGTGATGTTTTGGTAGTTTTTCGCCTTTTTGAGGGACCAATTTTGCTCCAAATGGTCTGAAATTTTGTGAGGATGATTTCCTTGGGATGAGGAACATGAATATGTTGAAATTTTTCCATTTGAGTGCCCCAAAAAAGAGCACAGAGCTAGTGGCTCTGTGCATTTGGTCCAATTTCTGCAAGTCAAACTGTCAAAATAAAAAATGTGCAAAAAGGTGCCAAATTTGGAATTTAGCTTGTTGATGAAGATTTAGAGGCTTGGAGGGATACATAAGAAAGAATATTGATGCTGTCCCATTCATTTTCTTGGTTAGGGTTTCAAGTATTGATTTGGCCTTTTGTAGCTTTGAGCTTGCAATTTGGTTGTTCTTGAAGTAGTTCTTGGTCCTCCTTCTAAATATGTCATTGTTCTTGTTTTCCTTCTCCAGGAGCTTCTCAAGATGCTGGCTGGCCCTGTCAAGCAATTTTTCCTGGTTTTCATTGACAATGATGAAAATTTGTTCATTCAGTGTAAGCTCATTAGCAAGCTCAACCTGATTTTTCCTCTCTATTTCTAGAGCTCTTTTCAGCCTTCTAGTCCTAGGTCTTTTCTTGGCACTTTTTCTTCTACCTCATTGGTTTCACCATACCCTTCATAGGCCTCATCACTCAAGGCCTTTTCCTTCGTTTATTCTCTTTTTTCCTTAAGAAGTTGAATCTCCATGATGGCCTGCTTGGTCTTGAGTTGTTCATTTTCCTGCTCATAGTATGCAATGATAAACTTATATCTCTCTAAATTGGTCTAAATCTCATTGATTTGGGCATCCTTCTGCTTGACAATAATTTTGAAGGAGTCACCATCATGCTCATTATCTAAATCAACAAGGTCGAAATCTTTCTCTGTCTCATGGAGGTCACCCTCATCATGAATGGTTGCCTCATGTACATCTTATTCTACCATATTTTGTTTGCCCTTATGTACCTACTTTGTTGGTGAATGTTGACACCTAATCCTAAGGGTTGAGTGAGGATATTTAATATTGTATATTAAATAATGTTATGAAATAAGGAAGGCCAAGAGTCATTGGGAGATGAATCCCAATAGCCTCACCTCCATGTATAAATATATGCACATTCTTCATCTAATACACATTTCTGATTTGCCGAGTTACCTCCTGGTTTGACATGGTATCAGAGCCAGTCCCACTATTGGCATTCTTGCTTGTGGTGTAACTCCCTCATTTCTGCTAACAATATTTTTCTCAGTCAGTTTTATGTCTAGTTTTTGCTGCTCAATTAGATTTTTTCCATTCTGAGTTTATATACTACAATTCTGCATTTTTTTTAAATTATGTCTGCAATTTTTGCCCAGTTCTGAATTTTTTTGCAGCTTTTGAAGATTTTGAAAATCTACAATTTGCAGCTCCTGCAAAATCCTGCAAATTATGTAGTTATTAAAATCCTGCAATTCCAAAAAAAATTACGGCCTCTCGGCCTCATATCTCCTCCCTTACGCATTCCCTATCTGTTATCTCCCTTACGCACTCCCTTACGCACTCCCTATCTGCTCTCTCCCTTATGCAGCCCCTATCTGCTATCTCCCTAAACAACGCTCTCACCTGAGCTCTCCTCTCTCATCAAATACCCCCTCACATCGACCCTCATCCCTATTCACCTGGCCTGCAATACATGGCCTACTCCCCCTTACACTCACTTACACCATCACTTACACTCATTGGAAACCATCGCCCAACCCCTCGACTCCCTATCCCACTACGCCTCACCCGAATCTCTACCTGGCCCTCCCCTCTTCTCGCTCCCATGGCCTCTCGGCCTTCCCCCTGCAAATGCCTACCCCATCACACCAGCCCTGCCGCTACAGCCACGCCACTGCCTATTCCCTCTCACCCCCTATCCACGCTGCCTATTCCCCGTCACACTACAATACACTTGTTCATACATTGTGTTACACCAGCCCCCTCCACGTTGTTTCAACACCATTAATATGCTATTTCTAATATAGTTAACACTCATCACCATATACAATACCGCCCCTCTATGCCATTCATTAATACTGCCCCTCATACCATTCATCAAGTCTGTCCCATTCTATATCGCCCCTCTATTTTTAATACCATTCATTAATACCACCACTCTCACCACCCATATATATTTAATACCACTGCACCCCCATATTCAATACCATTTCATTTTTTATAATGCTTTTCATTCATTATCCTGCCCTCACATAAATTTTTTCCCAAAAAAAAAAAATAATAATAATATTTTTTCTACAGAATTGAGTATATTTCCAAAATTCAGTATTTTTTCTATCAAAACTTTTCCCCTTCAATTGAGTATATCTCCAGCAAAAAAAAATTTCCTCCTCAAAATAATTTTTCAACAAAGTAATTATTTTTTCCCTTCAGAAGAATGCATTCTCTCATATCTATTGTTGGGGTGGTTCTCTCTAGCAAGGAGAACTATCTTGAATGGTCTCGGAAAATCAAGCACACTCTCATTTTTAATGAGTTGTGGAAAGGAATCTGTGAAGAACAAGAAGGAAATCCATGAGCAAAGCCCACTTCAGATAAGGAGCTCGCCATTTGGGAAAACAAAAACTGCAAGGCCTATGTCTTGATTGCAGCTTCCGTAAATGAAGAGGTAAGTCGCCATATTTCATCATTTTCAAATGCCTATGAAGCCTTGACCAAGCTAAAATAACTATATGACTCACATTCAGAACTAGAAATTGTTCAATTGATGATTAAGTTGTTCAGTCTTGAAATGAAGAATGATGATCCCCTTGCTTTAGCTTCAGAAGTAAGATCTATCATGCATGATATTGACAGCACTGGTGTAAAAATTGACATATCTCTCATAGCATATGTTAACGCATTATATCCGAATTACTCACATTATCTTGAGTCATTGCAAGCAAGTGGAAACCTTGAGCATATCACCTTTGAGACCCTTGAGAAAAATTTTGCAGAAAGAGAGAAAGATTTCGGGAAGATGACAGTCCCTTCATCTTCTGAAGAGGCTGCATACTGTGCACATAGAGAAAAGAGTCATGCTCTAGATTCTTCCAGAGGAAGAGGTGGCAGAAGAGGAAGAGGAAGAAGAAACTTCAGAGAAAGCGGGGGCAGACAATCTGACAAATCCGATCTTTATTGCACACGTTGCAATAAAAATGGGCATGATGCATCCAAATGCAAGACACCTTGGGATAAAATTGAGTAGCAAAGAAATCAAGACAAAGGTAAAACTAATGACAAAGACAAAGGTAAAGCACTTGAATCCGCTCATTATGTTCTAGCACATTGTAACAATGGAGTAACTGAAGACTTGTTTGATGTTTCATTTACTTCATGGAGAGATGATTGGTTGCTAGATTCAGGAGAAACATGTCACATGACATTTAGAAAAGATTTTTTTGAAGAATTCACTGACAAAGTTGATGGAGCAGTATATTTCATAGATAAATCCAAACTCAAGCCATCAGGGCTTGGCACAGTCAGGCTTAAACTGCCTGGTCTTCCAGATCATATCCTACATGAGGTTCTATACCTCCCTGAGTTGAAGAGAAACTTGTTGTCCCTGGTTGAAATCCGGCCAGCAAGGACACTCCATTCACTTGTTTGATGGCAAGGCAGAGGTCAGAAAAGCATCAGATCACTCACTTGTCATGGAGGGAATAGAAGAAGGGAGACTCTTGAAGCTGAAAGGTTCATCTGCTCATGCTAAAAACTTTGCATTCAGTTCACATCATGATGAAGGTACATTCCCATCAAGTCTTTTATGGCATGCTAGATTTGGACACTTAAACTATGAAAGCCTTCGTTTGTTGAAGAAAAATGGTGTTAATGGACTACCTACAATTCCTAGGAAACCTAAGGAATGTGATGCTTGTATTCTAGGAAAGCATAGCAAACAGCCATTTCATGATTCACACTCCAGAGCACATAGAAAACTTGAACTTGTTCATTCAGATTTATGTGGCCCTATTCCTATTGCTTCTGCAAATGGAAACAAATACATGATGACATTTATTGATGACTACACCAAAATGTGTTGGATTTACTTACTGAAGAATAAGTCTGATGCTTTTCAAACTTTCAAGAATTTTCATGCATGGATTGAAAATGATGCACAAACACATATTGGCTCTCTACGTACTGATAATGGAAAAGAATACACTTCAAATGAATTTGAAAATTATCTTCGTCAACATGGAATCAAACATCAAACAATTGTGCCATATAATCCCCAACAGAACGGTGTAGCTGAAAGAATGAACATAACTATTTTAAATATGGTTCACTCCATGTTATTTTTCAAGAATGTGAAATTGATGTTTTGGGCTGATGCAGTTCTATGTGTTGTTTACATAAATAATAGGTGTCCTTCAAGTTCAATTAGAAACAAAAATCCTTTTGAAATGTGGCATGGCCACATTCCTTCGGTAAAGAATTTCAGGGTCTTTGGGTCCACCTGTTATGCCTTGATACCCAAGGGTCAAAGGAATAAACTTGGTGCTAGAAGTCAAAAATGTATCTTCTTGGGGTACTCCAATACCTCCAAATGATATCGTCTCTATGATGAAGCCAATAAGAAGTTTGTAATAGCTAGAGATGTCATATTTCTTGAATCTTCCAAGAGTGACAAGGTTGTTGAGTGGAAACTTGATCGCTTGGATAGATTCACATATGAAAATTCTTTCCAAGAATTTGATAATTAGATTACACATCTTGAAGGGCGGATTCCTATATTGAATCAAATTGTGGAATCATGTCCTGAAGCACTCTCTCCCCCACATGAAGAAACAACCACGGATGACACATTGAATGATGTGATTGACAGAATTGGGAGATTGAATCTTGAATCAATCCCAAGTCAGTCAAATGAGCGGCCTGGGCCATCTCAGAAAGGTCCTCCTAAATGGATGACAAAGACACTGGAGAATGTTAATCCCGATGAGGTTGGAAAAACATGAACAAGAATTTCCACTAAACAAATTGAAGGTGACGTTGATAATTCTGATTCTCTTGTTGAAATGGATATTGCTTATAACTTTGAATTGAGTTTGTCTACAGATCATGAACCAACTTCCTTCAAAGAATCCGCTTCTCATGATGAATGGAAAGAAGCGATGAAAAAGGAGTATAATGCCTTGATAAAGAATGGCACTTGGAAGCTGGTTGATCTGCGTTTGGGAACAAAACCAAATGGTTGTAAGTGGGTCTACAAGAACAAGTATAAAGTAGATGGCTCACTTGACAATCACAAGGCCAGGCTTGTGGCAAAAGGTTTTGCACAAAAATAAGGAATCAATTATGAAAAATCTTTTGCTCCCACAGCAAAATGGACCACCATCTAGACTCTCTTTGCCCTAGCAGCTCAGAATGGATGGAAAGTCCATCAGATGGATGTAAAAACCACTTTTTTGAATGGAGATCTAAAGGAGAAAGTTTTTATGTCCCAGCCAAAAGGATTTGTTGTAAAGGGCCAAGAACAAAAAGTTTGCAAGCTTATAAAATCTTTGTATGGCCTCAAAGAAGCACCATGAGCCTGTTATGAGAAATTAACTAAGCATCTTCTAAAACTTGACTTCAAACATTTTGATCTTGATGATGCAACTTTGTTTGTTAAGAAAGTTGGAAAAATAGCTGTATATCTTGTGGTGTATGTAGATGATATTTTGATAACAGGGAACAATGAGAGCTATATTGCATCCATGAAGAAATAATTTAAGAAAGGTTTTGAAATGACTGATTTGGGTTATGTTCATTACTATCTGGGTATTGAAGTAATTCAACATCCTAAATTCATATTTCTTTCTCAAAAGAAGTACATTAGAGATCTTCTGAATAAGTTTGGCATGGATGAATGCAATCCCTTAACCACTCCAATGGGACAAAACTTGAATCTCACATCCATTGAAGGGAAGGAATTCGAGGATGCAACTAAGTATAGATAGCTTATAGGAAGTATTATCTACCTGACCACCACCAGACCTGACATTTCATTTGATGTTGGAATCCTCTCAAGGTTTATGAAATTTTTTTTTGAAGGACATTGGTCTACTGCAAAAAGAGTGTTAAGGTACCTAAAGGGGACTCAAGACTTTGGACTCAAATATACATAGGTAGGCGAATTCAGCTTGATCGGATACTCTGATTCAGACTTTGATGGGGACAAAGAAACAGGGGTGTCTACTACAGGTTACACCATGAGTCTTGGATCAGGAGCTGTCTCATGGAGATCATGCAAACAGTCAGTTCCAGTAGATTCCACTACCGAGGCAGAATATGTGGCAGTAGCTAAAGCAACAAAGGAAATTGTGTGGCTCAGAAAAATCCTAGAAGATTTGCAGATGAAACAAACGTATTCAACACCACTCATGATTGACAACACTTCTGCAATAAAGTTGGCCAAGAACCCAAAGTTCCATGATTGACCAAAGCACATCAATACAAAATACCATCTAATTCAACATCATGTTCAGGCCAAAACCATCCATCTACTTCATTTTTCCACAAATGAGAAAATTGTTGATATCTTCACCAAAGCACTTGGAAGAGAAAAGTCTGAAAAGTTCAGATCGATGCTTGGGCTCACCAACATCCCTTCGGATTAAAGGAGGGAATTTTGACACCTAATCCTAAGGGTTGTGTGAGGATATTTAATATTTAATATTAAATAATATTAGGAAATAAGGAAGTCCAAGAGTCATTGGGAGATGAATCCCAATAGCCTCAACTCCATGTATAAATACATGCACATTCTTCATCTAATACACATTTCTGATTTGCGAAGTTACCTCCTGGTTTGACAGTGAAGAAGGAAGGGCCCCTCCCACAATCTATGGAGAAAATACCTACCTATGCCCTCTTTAATATTTACTATCCATTGTGCTCATTTCATCCTCTTCAAGATTTTTGACCTCAACTTTGCTATTAAGGTGACTCATGTTGCTCATAAAATGGTGATGGTGGTGGTGATAGTGATGGAGGTATAGATGTAGGAAATGAGTGAGGGGAAAGCTAACTCAATGACAACCCTGAATCAATGAAAATACCCTATCTATAACTGATACTATATTTATGATAATTGAATAAGTATATAGACAACAATCTCTGATTTGTAGCTAGGGTTTGATTAGGGCTTTATTAGGGTTTCATTTTCATTCAATTTAAAAGTGATCAAATGGCTTCAAAGCAAACTCATGTCATGTAATTACCCCTCAAGAGTGCTGTGAAGGACCTTGGAGGAAATTTGAAGAATTTTAAAACTTGTTTGGGTAGCTAGATTAGCCCACAGTATTCTTTGGCCAAGCGCGCAATGCCACTAGCTGAGGGCGTAGCGCCACTCCTCAAACGTGCAGCGCCACTCCACAAACGCGCAGCGCCTTTTTGCAGACCACATATGGAGGCCTTCCCTATGTCAAAATTGGGCCCAGGATAGCTCGTTCGAAATATCTTGAAGTATAATTTCCAAATATACCTTTTATTTTCTGATTAGAGTTTATTTGACCTGTCAAAATTAGATCCTCCCAAGACTGGTCAAAACGAGCTAAATGAGGGTGCAAAAATGCAGAGTGCTGGTGTAGGAAAATTTTGGAGGCCTTCCTCAACTCCAAATTGAGCTTAAGATATATCATTGGAAATATATTCCAGTATAGTTGTCATTTGACTCATCAAGCAAGTCATTTGGACACTCTACCTATGAGAAATCTTGATTTTCCCAAGGTCACTCCAGAAGTGCAGCAAACCTTTTGTTGCACCTGTAAATTTAAAATTTCTCCAAAAACATGATACATGTGTAAAATATGAAAGAGTTTTTTATTCCTTGACCTATGATTCAAAAAAATCCTCTCTCACTTTTTTCAAATTCATCTTTATTTGTTCATAAACACAATTTGAAGCGAAATTGGGCTTGTGTGCGGCAAATGATTTGTTCCTTGGAATGATTTCTTGGAAAATGATGGAGGCATGATGTTTATGAGTTGGTATGGCTTCATAATTTATGAAATGACCTACCTTATGGCTCCTCTTCTCATATGCCTCTTTTTCATAGCAAACCCTAGCTCAATGGGAGATGAAATTAGGGTTTAGTGCTTATGAACAATGATGACTTGGGCATGCTTGGAACAAGACAACTCCTTTTGACATTGGATGTGTTGGCATGAAAATTTTGATTTAGCTTTGAAAACCCCACTTTCTAATTTTTTGAATCCTTCTTCCTTTTCTCACTGATACTCTTTGACACCTTTTGCTTTGCAGGTTTCTGAAGTCATGGAGCTGACTTTTCTTTTGCTCACTGAGGCTTGAAAAAATGGCTTTGAGCTCATGATGATCATAATAAATCTCTCTCATATATGTGCTGACTTCATTGGAATGAAAGGATGACCTTGAAAAATGCAAAACCCTAATGACCTAGTGGGAGTGCTTTTTTACTTTATTTTGAATGAAAATTGACTTAAAAACTTCCAAGTGAAAAGAGAATTTTCAAAAGTGTTATTATGCTGAAGGGGACATGGGAATGAGTTGGAAACAAGAAACCCTAGGAGGAGGATGGAGTTTATTGACAGAGGAAAATAGGGCAATGAGGTTATGGGCAGGAAAGAAGGGTGAAAATGGGAGGCATAAGCCCATAAGGAGTTTTTAAGAGCAACATGGTGGCTTTGGGAAGATCAACTAAGGAATAGTGAAAATAGGTTTATAAGGATAATGAAGGTATTGAGATTTCTGAAACTCAAGATATTCAAGGAATATTATTTTCAAAAAACTAGAACCATCCTATAGTCATCTAAATATAGTGAAAAATACTAATGACTAACAAAATTCATCCTCCTTCCTATACCCAACATAAGTGGATTCTCATAGCCACATATTACTTTACTAAATGGATAGATGATGCAGGAGCATCTGGCTCAACAAATTTATTCTAATTTAGTAGACATAGGGGTCTTATATTTTCTAGGAAATTGGATTCTCCTGTAAATGATTTGTTTGGAGTTGAGTGATTTTAACATTTTAAAATAGGATTAATTAAACATTGAGAGGATTTTTGTAAATTTCCTCGAAAGAGAATATGAGAGATTTGAGAATTAATTGTATTTTCTAAATTAGAATTAGTTTCATGAATCTGGGGATTTATGAGAGTCCTTAGGGATAAAAGAGAGATTTTAGGATTTAGAAGATATTCAGGATTTGATTGAGAATATAGTGGATCTAAACCAAAATTGGTTTCAGAATCAAATTGTATAAATCGTAAGCTTCAAGGGCATTAGAGAGGACAGATTCAGGATAAAGAATTAGAGTTTTGATTGGAAGCCTATAGGCAATAATAATAAAAGACCATTGATACAGAAGATTAGGCCAGAGGAAGATAATTCCTATGTAAATATTGGGTTTAATACAGAGAACTCCATTTCTAAGTTTGTGTCTCATTTCTAAGTTTTATATTGTGTACATTGAATGATTGATTTGTGTGTGAATCATAGGTTTGCATAGTATATATGTGTGCAGGTGAAATTGGTAGAATCGAATGAATTTTGATCATTAATTATGCAAGCTGCAGTTTCTATGATTTCATGAAACTGTGTGGTTTGAGGGCCAATTATTCAGTTATTGAATTCTGTGTGATTTACATATATCGAAGAATTAGCATCGATCATAGAATGGATCGATGCCACTGGAAAAAATAATTTGACCTTTAAAATTGAGATCCAAATATGCTTGTATGCATTTCGCTATGGGTTGACATTTTATAATGCATTATGCAGAATATCTTCCACAATCCGTTGTGTATAGAATGTTGTGTATAAAATGGTGAAGTGGGTAAAGGATGAAGAATGCTGAAATCCGCAGCTTGACATCATATTGGGGTTTGATATATCAGTGTTTTACGGCTACCCATTTGCTTTACCGCATTTGCATCAAATTGTCCAATTCACACAGTGTAGAGAGTTCCTAATCGAATTAAGTAACAAGAGCTTGGATGGAAAAATGAAATCATGGGTTTAAATCTCTGAGGAGAAACAGAGGAATTGAATTTCTGTTTGTCGTGAACACATTTTATGTTCACTATGGAACTTGATTTTTTGTAAAGGAACCGTGAGAGAATACGAAATGAAATGATGGATGGGTTTTGAAAACCAACAAATAGTTTTTGCGTGGTTATAAAATGGTAAATGGTATTGAAGGAATTTGCATGAGAAAACTCTGGAAGTGACACGTAGCATATCAAAACCACTCATTTCACATAGGTTTAAAACCATTAAACATCGTGCAGATTAAAATGCAATATCCATTGGATTATGCGCATTTCATTTTGGGGTTGCGAGTGCCATTGGATGAAGGAAGCGGTAGATTGATGGAAAAAAGGTGAGTTGGGTATGTTGTGGGCCGAATATATTAATTTATGTTGGCATTTTGGTATTTTTAACCCAAATTTGCAACCTGGATAAATATTTCCATCGGAGATATGTTATATGGGTTTATGACTATAGTCTAACGAAGTAATATTTCCACATAAAAAGAGAAGGTTGAAATGTTTAAAGAAAAGTGGATTTTCACCATGAGAAAGCATATTTAAATCTTGGAACATGTATTTTTATGGATGTATGGGTTTTACACAGCTAAGGTTGCATCAAGTGGTATTAGAGCTGGAAAAATCTCTTTTGAAGATTAAATATTTTTTTTTAATGCATCCGTTATGGAAAGTAAGAAGAGATTAGATATTAAATCTGATAAGTAGTAGGTACACAAAGTTGAAGTGAATATACATTTGCTGAAATAAATGAAAATAGTCAATTCAAAGTACAAATGAATGAGGATAACAAGGTCATGCAGAGATCTTGAAGGTGAGCTAATGTGTTTAATTTTAGTCTGGTTTGAAGATTGTGGTTGCAGAATTTCGGTTGCAGACAAGATAAAAACAAAGGAAGATCCAAGTGTTAAGAAGAAGTGATGGAGGAACTGGTAAATATTTATGAAAGAAGGAAGGTGACTGAGTGCAGCAGCCAAAGGAACATCAGGTTCAAGAGAGTGAACCAAAAGAATACTTAGGAAGAAGTCAAGCTCATAAAGGAATCTTGATAGGGTTTTGAGTAGCAAAAGGAGATTTCTACAAGAGAAGGCCATGTTGCAGATCACCAATTGAGCATTAACAAGCTCATGAAGAAGATGTTCATGGAGGATTAGAGATGAGGTTCTAAATAATTACATAGAGATAAAATAAGTGATGAGGATCAAAAGAGAGATATTGTAGTGATGAAAGTACAACTGGAGGTACTACAGGGATGGCTGCAAGAAACAGGGAATGCATGGCATAAGCATGGATGGAGAATGAAGAAATGGGTTAGATGGAACCTATTGCAAAATAAATGGAATTCTAAGCTGATGAAAAAGTTTAGATAACTTGAACAGATACCTATTTATTTGTTGGAAAAGGAAAGACTCAAAGGGATTGAGTCACAACAAATAGGATCTGCTGGAAACCGGAAAGTCCATTATGAAATATGGGTGCTTGAAGAAACAAACGAGACTTAAAGGTCTTGTGGTTTTAAAACTAATGATTTTTGTATGATTGCAGGTACATCACAGGATGGTGAACAAGCTTTAGAGTTTGTTAAGGAGAAGGAGTTGAATCTGAAATCTGTTCAGATTAATGTTGAGATGGCAAGATCTCAAAAATAAAAGGAGATAGAAGGGTCTCATGGAAATATGCAGCAGAATATTGAAACAGAATAAGAAGGACCATCTAATGATTGGTCAAAAACAAGTGAAGGTGTGAAAAAATGTGTAAAGTTTCCAAGTTCTACCCCAATTGAAATTGTTGAGTTATATAGAAAGTTATATCTTCAAAGAAGAGAGTTGGAAAATTAGAGGATCTATACTCAGGATAAATTTCTGAATGAGAAAGAAAAAGAAATTTTCATAAATTACAGTTAGGAAACAAAGGATAAGGATGTAAGAATGATTCAGCAAGAGCAGAGAGAAATTCTTGAAACAGATGGTATGAAGAAGAGACTAGCTGATAGTCTCATGGAGAATTTAAATCAGCATACTGATGTGCTAACAAAGGAGTTAAATGAAAATTCAAAGCAACATACTGAGACGTTACCAGAGGAGGAAGAGACATTGAAACCTTGTATTTTTAATACTGATAATTCATGTGTTAATTATGCAGGCAAAGGAGGACAGCAAATGGAAAATGTCAAAGAATCTAATGAAAAGGAAACTATGTTAGATGAAAACATATTGAAGGATCATCATTCTATCATGGTGATTGGCACAATGGAGATAACATTAGAAGCTGGGAAGGAAGGCAGTAAAATTTTCTGAGTCCTGAAAGAAACTTAGAACAGAAAGAAGGAGATTTGGTGACTAGATCATCAAATAAGATCATTGGGTTCTGTGATTTTGAAATTGATAATTTGACTATGTTTACAGGTGTTGCAAAAGGCAATCCATCTCTTGGAGTTTCCTTGAATGAAGATGAACTGTTGCAACAAAAGGAACCCATATATTCCTTAATTTATGAGGAGAGCATCTATAAGGAATATGAGACAGTCATGTCTCATACGAAGGAACTTGTTATTGTTAATGACAAGGAGGAGTTGGATTGTGTGATTGGCCAAGAGAAGACTGTAGGACAGACTCTTAGAACTGCCACAGTAATAAAAAATCGGAATTCTATTCTGATAGAGCATGAAGATACAGAGTTTGAAGAAGCTGAATTGATTGTTAGAATAAATCAAGGAGGTGAAGGAAAATCACTGAAGGTTGTCAAGGAAGAAGAAGAAGGATATGCTGAAACTAAATTGCAGCGTATTGATGATGTGTTTGAGATAAAACAAGTACAAAGAGAATGGCTGAAATGCTTGCTAGAAACAATTGTGCTAGAGAAAGGAATTACAGACACTAAAGTGAAAATGCCTGAATTTGTGGAAGAGGTAGGAGGAGATACTAGTTTTCCAAATTTGATTATGCTTGTTGGTAGACAAAGAAGGATGAAAGAGTATATTGCTACAATTAAAGAATCAGAAGATAATTTATTTTTTGAAAATGAATTTTCAGGTAATAAACAAAATAAGGATGTTGCAAAGGGAGATATATTAAGAGATATTCATGAAGTCTGGGAGGCAGCAATGTCCAAAGCAACAGTATTTGGAGCAATATCTATAAGAGTATTTGCAGTAGAAATTGGAAGTAGTAACAAATGGTAGAATGGTTACCAGTCAAAAGATAACCTAGACATAGAGATTGAAAGCATAAGAAGATTGATGATGAAGGTGTCTCAAAAGAAGACAGTAGCAAAGAAGCAAAGCAACAATAGCAAATAAAAGACAATAACAGGATGTGAAAGAATAACTAGTGGAAAATTACAACATAAGGTATGGAGACCTGGAGAACAACAACGAATAATAGCCGAGGACAAAGTAGAAAATAAAGTATGGGATCCAGGAGGCTAAAGGTTGGAAGCACATGATCAGGAGATCATGATTAATTTCTACCTTGGAAGTATGATGCAGGAGCATCCAACTCAGCAATTTTATTGTAATTTAGTAGACACAGGGGTCTTGTATTTTCTAGGAAATTGGATTCTCATGTAAATGATTTGTTTGGAGTTGAGTGATTTTAATATTTTTAAATAGGATTAATTAAATATTGAGAGGATTTTTGTAAATGTTCTCGAAAGAGAATATGAGAGATTTGAGGATTAATTGTATTTTCTAAATTAGAATTAGTTTCATGAATCTGGGGATTTATGAGAGTCCCTAGGGATAAAAGAGAGATTTTAGGATTTAGAAGATATTCAGGATTTGATTGAGAATATAGCATATCTAAACCAAAATTTTTTTTAGAATCAAATTGTATAAATGGTAAGCCTCAAGGGAATTAGAGAGGGGAGATTCAGGATAAAGAATTAGAGTTTGGATTGGAAGCCTATGGGCAATAGGAAGAAAAGGCCACTGATACAAAAGATCAGGCCAGAGGAAGAGAATCCCTATGTAAATATTGGGTTTAATACAGAGAACTCAATTTCTGAGTATGTGTCTCATTTCTTAGTTTTATATTGTGTACATTGAATGATTGATTTGTGTGTGAATCATAGGTTTGCATAGTATATATGTGTGTAGGTGAAATTGGTAGAATCAAACGAATTTCGATCATTATTTATGCAAGTTGCAGTTTCTATGATTTCATGAAACTTTGTGGTTTGAGGGCCAATTATTCAGTTATTGAATCCTGTGTGATTTGCGTATATTGAAGAATTAGCATCGATCACAGAATGGATCGATGCCACTCAAAAAAATAATTTGACCTTTCAAATTGAGATCCAAATCTGCTTGGATGCATTTCACTATGGGTTGACATTTTATAATTCATTATGAAGAAGATCTTACGCATTCTGTTATGTATAGAATGCTTTGTACAAAATGGAGAAGTGGGTAAAGGATGAAGAATGCTGAAATCTGTAGCTTGATATCATATTGGGGTTTGATATATCGTTGTTTTACGGCTACCCATTTGGGCTTTACTGCATTTGCAACCGATCATCCAATTCGCACAGTGTAGAGAGTTCCTGATCGAATTGAGTAACAGGAACTTGGATGGAAAAATGAAATCATGGGTTTAAATCTCTAAGGAGCAACAGAGGAATTGAATCTCTGTTTTTCGTGAACACATTTTATGTTCACTATGGAACTTGATTTTCTGTAAAGGAACCCTAAGAGAAGATGAAATGAAATGATGGACGGGTTTTGAGAACCAACAAATAGTTTTCACGTGGTTATAAAATGGTAAATGGTATTGAATGAATTTGCGCAATAAACCTCCAGAAGTGACACGTAGCATATCAAAACCACTCATTTCGTATAGGTTTAAAACCATTAAATATTGTGTAGATTAAAATGCGATATCCGTTGGATTATCCGTATTTCATTTTCGGGTTGTGATTGCCGTTGGATGAAGGAAGTGATAGATTGATGGAAAAAAAGTGATTTGGGTATGCTATGGGCCGAATATATTAATGTATGTTGGCATTTTGGTAATTTTAACCTAAAGTCGCAACCTGGATAAATATTTTCGTCAGAGATATGTTATATGGGTTTATGACTATAGTCTAATGAAGTAATGTTTCCACATAAAAAGAGAAGGTTGAAATGTTTAAATAAAAGTGGATTTTCACCATGAGAAAGCATATTTAAATCTTGGAACATGTATTTTTATGGATGTGTGGGTTTTACATAGCTAAGGCTATGTCAATAGAGGCCACCCCTTCTAGATCTGCTACTGATGTTTTCATTATTAAATTTCTTGACACCAATATCCTTTCTATATTTGGCTATCCCAGAAAACTCATTACTAATAATGCAAGATCTTTAAAATCTAAAAAATTGATTGAATTCTGTAATAAATACAACATTACTTTGGGATATTCAACAGCTTATCACCCTCAGGGTAATGGGTTAGTTGAATCCTCAAATAAGAGTTTGGTAAATATCATTAAAAATTTGTTGGAAGACAACAAGAAATCTTGGCACAAAAGGTTGGTTAATGCACTTTGGGCTAACAAACTTACTACAAAAATTCAATTGGTATGTCACCATACCAATTGGTATATGGAATGGATGCTCTTTTCCAACATCTTTATGAGTACGATTCATGAAGATAATTGAAGAATTATAGGTTCAACCGAATGACATACAGAGAAGAATAAATCAAACCATTGAGTTTCAATAGTCAAGGGAGGAGGTCTACAACAAAACTCAAGAAATTCAGGAAAATGTCAAAAATATTTTTTACAGAAGGACTAAAGCAGATGAATTCAACATTGGAGACAAAGTTCTAAGGTGGGATTCCACGAGTGAAGACAAAGTCAAACATGGTAAATTTTATAACCTTTGGAAATGGCCATACACCATTTATGCTTTCAGGGGAAATAATTCATTCTTCCTCAATAACTTGGATGGAGCAGATTTACTTGGTGGTCTTGTCAAAGGCAAGATTCTCAAGCACTATTTTTCTTAGCATAATTTTTTTTCTTACATCATTGTAAATATCACTTTCATTATTTTTTTGGTTGGGTAACTTAACAATTATAGTTTAAGCCCGGAGATAAGGCCCTAAGCTCTGATTGACAAGTTATCATAATTAACTTAACAAATAAATAAATAAGATGCAGACATTACAGAAATTGTAAATAATTTTCAAAATCCAAATGATTTCCAGAAAAAAAGTATATATAAAAGAAAATCAAAAGAGGGTATGTCAAAAATAAAATGAGTATGAAGAAAAAGACAAAAAGAAAGAAAATTGAAAAAAGAATAAAAGAGAATAAAAACCCACAAAATAAAAATAGAAATAATACTGAAAGTGCTACAAATATAAATGCCACTACTGTTAAATTAGTTTACTTTATGTCAAAATCCAATAAGATTGTGTGAATGTTGCTTAAAATGCCACAATAACTATATTTCTGTTCCAATTATATAGGTTAATCATGATGGAACAATTTTTAATTTTAATTTAATTAGGTTAGTGAATAAAGATTTTCCAAACTATTTGATCTTGGCAAATCAGTAGTTAGGTAGAAAATGAGATTGATCCAACAGTCTAATCTGAATCAATTGTAGAAATAAGTGATAGAGTAGCTTATATTTTTATAAAAACAAAAGGTTATGTGGGTTTGCTAGCTTAAATGCACCCTAAGGAAAGAAGATAAAAAATGTTAGCTTAGAAAAATAAATGAAAATATAAGGGTAGGTAGAAGTTGTGTTATAGCTTTGAAAAGCATTAAAATATTTATCATAAGTTTGAATTTCAAATTTATTTCATGCACATCAAAGGAAAATGGTAAATAGTTTTATCCTAAGTCTAAAAGGATTAGGCGCATGAATATCAAGTTTGGGCATATAATCCTATATACAAAGTTTTTAACTTTATTAAACCCCCCGCTACCCGAAAAATTTCCGCATCACATCACATTAAATTACCACCATTTGTTCGCTCATCTGATCTTCCACTCTCTCATCCGACAACCCTTCTCCCTTCCCCCCCCTCTTCATCGATCTTTACCGTCGGGGGGAGGGGGGGGGGGTGGCGGCGGTATGAAAAAACATTTTTTTCTTTTCAGGCCCACGGTAATGTGGCGCCTTCCTACAATTTCACACCACACCCCCACCCCCCCCACACACACACACTCAAACGACTTGCTACTTTATACCCCCTCCGAAAATTTGTTTCTTTGCCATACCAAAAACCACCAATCTGCCCGTTGAGCACCCATCATATCACTACACCTCAACCATTACTGTTTCCAATTAATGCCTTCCCATGGAAAAGCAACTATTGATGAATTTATTTCACAATGATCTTTAATCCAACGGATCCACACCACAATCAAGAGGAAATTGATCAATTTGTGTATAAATCCATGCCTAATAAGCTCCTAATCCTTTACCTTTCCATATTCTCTTCTCTGTTTATATTTTTTGTAGGTTTACTAAACTTCCAAGCATATAATCCATTCTTTATCAAATAATTCTCTCTAGCTATCGCACCTTCTTCCCAGTTTGAGAGTTTTACATAGTCCTGGTGACCTTTTTTCTCTCAGAAACCCTCATTTACCATAAAACCAGATCCAACCATGCCTCATAAGAAGAAGGGATAGGAGGAGCCTATAAATACATTTCTCCATCCCCCTGTTGACCTTGATTACATACCTTTGGTATACATAGATTATAAAACCCATGAAACCTTATGTGAATTCGAGTTGTTTGAAATGTACTGTTGGCTAGAAGACAAGTAAATTGACAAGTCTGATGATATTAGACTGTGGGAGTGTAATTTACCGCATTAAATTTTTCCCCATACCCACGGTCCCCATGAATTCATCAGAAAGTGTCAAGCTTGTTATGTACCCAGCCAGAGAGCTATAATTTCTCCTACAGGAGAGATTTTGTTTACCATAACTTCCCAATCCATAGAACAAGTGGTGCAGGCCCATATGAAAGAAAATGCAACCCATTTCTCATAGGAAGCACTCAGTGAATTGTATCAAAAGCTGGATTTTTCAAAATGGGAAAAAACCCTTAAGCTTTTTCTAGCTGAAGATGCCCAATTACCCAAGAAAAATCCTCCCTATTCATCCTCCATTTTCCCTGATAGAGCCAAGAAAACCATTATAGTTATCTGCTACCTCCTTGCATATTACTTAGATCAGTGGGTAGATGAGGAAATTATAGGATTCCTTTCCATATTCTCTGCAGATTATAAGCTTTCCGGCCTATTCAAATTTAGCCACTTCCTCGTAGATGCCATCCATGACCAGTTTGTGAGATTCCAAATAGGAGAGGTGTTTAAATATACCTCTGTCTTAGTATATATGTCTTTTAAATTTTTCGGTAGACAGGTTGAAGTTTGCAATGCAGAAGTTGGATGATGATGGAAATCATCAGTCTGTTATCTTTTGGAGTACAATGGTGATGAAGGAACACAAATAATATTCATACAAACAGTTCATTGAACTGTTTGTACATCCATCAATCAATCTTCTAATAAGCACCTCTAATCCAAGAATCAGTGAAGACATCAGGAATATTGTGTAACATTAATACCAAAAAAAAAGAAGAGACTGCTATCTATACCAGAATTACATTGAGTTGAATATCGAAGGATGTGAGCCCTCCCAATATAAGCTCCCAAAATTCCTCCCAATGAGGATTTTTTCTCTAGAATACATCAAGAAAATGCTCAATGTAGATGAAGTCCATTTTGTGTCTGCAAAGAATAAATCTCAATTCAGAATTAAAACACAAATATGACCTTTCATTTGTAATAGTAGGACAACATGGGAGTAAGGAGACAAATTGTTAAAGGAAATTCAATTCAACCTCAGTTTCACATGGTACTATGATCCATTAGGTACCATCTCCAAGATAAGGGCAGAAAAGAAATCTACACCCTACATTCATACACATAGGCCAGAAATTGAGAGGTATATGAACCAACTAGAGTGGACTGAAAACACTTTGCAAGAGGCTGAGAAAAAATTGGTTTCCACTTCAACATCATAGACTCTTGTCCCACAAGAGAAAGCAGGAAAAAGGATGATAGAAGAAGAGTCACCTTCAGTGACTGAAACTTCCATCAAAGAATTAAAAATCATGTACAAGAAGAGGACCAATCTCAATAATTTGAAATTGATTGTTAGTTAATGTTGTGCTAATATTAGTGTTAGAATTAGCATGAAAGTGCCTTGGTTTGCTTCTCATACAATGGTTTATTCATGTGCTTCTGGTTGACAATTCATTAAACTTGATGAGATTAAGTGTATTTAATGAAAATAAAAGCATGGAAACTCAATTCTGAACAAAAACATATAAAAATGAAGCAAGCACAAATAATAAAGACAACTACACAAGTTTTTGATGAAGGATTTCACCCCTCCTGGGCTACATCTCCTTGGTCTAGCTTCATAGTGTGGGTGTTTATATTAGCTTAAATTTTGTAAAAGTGTTTTTTACAGTCTCCTATTTCCTCTGCACCCTGATCCAATGGCTCAAAAACGTCCAAATATACCAAGAGTGACTCTTCCTGACCAAAATTGGTTGAAAATTGCCTCAGTTATGGCAAAACTAACTTTCCCTAGTTTTTCTCAACTAATTCTGGAAGTCCTCCAATTAACTCCACTAAATGTGGAGATTCCACCACATCTGGAGGTTCCACAAAAATATCCACTAAGGATAAACCACATTTAATTATGGGTAGCTTTAGGGTTTTCTTGCGCATACCTAATGTACTAGTCTAGTGTGTGATGTTGGAATGGAGTAGCCAGCTGCGCTTTTCTAATATCAATATTGTTCGCTTTTTGAGCCTGTCGTACAACCTCAGTTACAAATGATAAGTGATCAGTATCCTCATTTCCAATGCCTCTGAAATTAGGTAACTTCATGGAAGCATCCATATCTACTTCACGGGGAGGTGGAGGTGGAGGTGGAGATTGACTGCGTAGTGGGTTAGATGATCTGTGATGTGAGCTCAGAGGTGGAGTGGATGCAGTGGGAAAGAGATTTAAGGGTTTCTGGTATGACAAGCTTTCTTACTCAGAGTCACTCGAGCTAGCAGTTTCAGGTTCACTATGAGATCTAGGATTCACAGGTCTATAAAGCACTTTCTGAGAGTCTTCAGGGTAAATTCTTCCATTATGTGTAACGGAACCTCTTTGATGCATTTAATAAAGATGTTCACACAGACAGCCCCATTCACACAATAGAATTTTTAGAAATAATTTCAACGAATGCAGGAACTTACCTCTAGGGCCTTTGAAAAAGATTTTACCTACTTTAGAATATGACACAAATTAGTCAAAAGAAAATTCATTCACAAATCCACCCAGAAGGTGATCAATCTAATTATCTACTGTGTGACTGATCTTATTATCAAAGTTATGTACTTGCTGGGTGAATTCAGGAGTCCACTTAGTGACTACATCGTCCTTTATGCAGTGATGGAATTTAGCTAAGTGAAACAACCACTCCTGTAGTTCGTGTGTAAAGGAACAAAATAAAATTTCATGCACTTCAGTATAAATATACTTCTATACCCATTTTTCATCAGATAATTAAGTGCTTCTATTCTCCTGCAATGGAAATTTCAGGATCTTTCTATCCAACCAGTCTTGTAATTCATTGCACGTGTTAGGGTCCTATGATTTGGAAGATTGGAAAGCCAAGTGACAGGGTAACATTAAACCAACTTTGGAGCCCTAGGACCTAGCCTTCCTGGACTCAGAGAGGGCTCTCTCTATTTGTGCAAAGGATGTAAACTTGTTTGCTTTCTATGTATCTGATTTTAGGCTAGTTGTTAAGTATGTTTTAGTTTGTTTTAGTTTTTTTGATGGAGAACTGATCAAACGATAAATAGATAAAAATATTGTCATATCAACTGGGCTATGGGGTCGATAAGGTCGAGACTTCCTCAAAGGGTGGACAAGGTATATTGCAGGGCCAATTTGGTTGAGGTAAAATGGATCTTTTAGGTGGAGTGAAATGGGATGGACACTAAGTTTGTGAAATACAAAGAAGTTTTAAGAAAAAGTAGTTTTATAGCAAACATCCATGTGGTAGGGCTAACCATTAATCACTATAAATGAAACTCAAACTGATAGATGCATAAAATAAACATAGATGCATAAAATAAACATTCAGGCGATACATAGAAGTATAAAACCCTCTAACTTTGGGAAAATCGCCTTCAGAATTTGGGGAAAACAAATAAGTCAAACAAACAACTCAATATATGAAGAGGGAACTCCTAAACATCATATTTGAGCTATCAGGAACTTTGAACTAAGATTGCAGAGCATAGGCAAAGGGCAAGATCGAAACAAGACCTCTTTGGTTTAACTAGGACAATCAAATATTCAGAGAAAGGTTTCAGTGATTGGGTTTTGGATATCTATGAGTAAGCAGGGCATACTGTGAATCATACTAGATAGCATGCATAATAACCATTAATGAAATTGATAACAAGTTCTTAGGGTATCAAAGAGTAGTTAAGAATTCTTTGACATAACTAAGAAAGAAGAAAAACATAGAACTTGTAATGAAATCAGGAAACTTGAGGTGCCTTCATGGGCATGTCTCAAATATATTCTTTACTGGCCTACAAAAATTAAGAAGCATGACAACATGTATGATAAACTAAGGAAAACATACATATAAGGAACACTATACCATTCACCAAGCCATGGAATCCTACAAACAGTCCTCTTCCACCATCCAAGACAAACAAGAAATCATCCACATCATGAGACAAAGTATTTCTTCAAAACTTGTAATACCATGTATTTCTCTATAACATCAAGTTCAACCTCTTAATACAATGAAATCCCTTGGAATATATAGGCTAAAAAGAAAGAAACTATCGAAGAGCATCTAGAAGGCCATTGGCCTATTGCAAATATCTGAATTTGTCCTTGAGGCTTTGCAAAGCCCAAGGCACAAAATATCTTCAAAAATATCTATAAAATGATAAAAATGGAAATAAAATTGACTTTTTATGACTGAAAATGGCTAAAAAAGGCTTAACGCACATTTGGATGAGCATCTTCAGAAATCTGCTTTTTCTGCCAAAATGCTACAAGAACGTAGCAGCATAAAATTGTTTGTCTTGTAGACAACTTTTGAGGGACCTATCGATGTCAAAATGAGGCTTGTGCTAGCTTGTTCGAAAGCCCTGGATGTCTAGTTTCTGGAACTACTTGATTTTCCCCAAACTGATCCCTACAAGTATGTAAAAAGGTGGACTGAGTGAAAAAAACCAAAAAATTAGCCCTTGCCGATATGTGAAGTAGAAAGTTAAAAAATCATTGTTTTTCGCCTCTTTCGAGGACCAAAACACCCCTTTTGGATCTAAAAATTTGTGAGTAGCTGCCCTTGAATTTAGTACATCTAAAAAAATGAATTTTATGAGCTTAGGATGCTCCTAGCATCCATGGCAGTGCCTTGAAAAATGTGCAATTAGGGCCAAAAAACACACAAAAAAAATCATGTCAAAATTTTCTCAATTTTGGCGAGCAAGCCCTTATGGGTTCGTAGAAGCATGTAAGGAAGCTGAGGCCAAGATTTCAAACCCCAATATGCCCTTCTCCACTTTTTCTACTGAGCACCTCTTTCAGGTAGCTTTGAGCCTTTCTTGAGCAAGTTTGAGCTTTCTTCGGGCAAATCGATTCAACTGCTTGTAGTGCCTAGTCATCCTCTTTTGTAGACTCAGTATGTTTGTTTGAACCAATTTTCTCCTATATAGGGGATCTTAGTAGCTTTGGAGATAGCCCTAGGAGTGATTTTGAAGTCCAGACCTGCTATGTGAATTTTCCCTTCTTGCAGCCTCAAAGAAAACAAATGTGTCAAAGGAGGGTGATTTTTTACTTCTTGGAATTTTTGGCAAAAATCCAAGCACCCTACTTCATGAAAATTGAAGAGTACTGAAGGGGATTCATTCACCTCCTGAGTTGTAATAGGCTCATACCTATTATGATACCCAATTCTGTTGTCCTTCTTTGGAGGAATTTTCGCTTTCTGATACCCTTCACTAACTTACCAAACAAGACCTTGAAATGTACTGAAAAATAGACCCCTTCTTTCAGCACTGCTTTTCTCTCTAGTTGGCAAACAAGTATTTGTTAAATGAAAAAAAATTTACTTCTCCGACACTGTGTTTTGAGCAAAGAAGCTTTTAATAAAATTTGTTTGTGGTTTTTGAAGACAATTCCCCTTTTGTTTTTGACACAAAAACTCTTTCTCCTCAATCACTGGCCTTTTCTGAAATCACTGTCTAGAAGGTGAGAAAACCCCTTATAAACGGATCAAAACTCTTTTTTAATCACTGCCTTTCTCTTTTTTTAAATAAATAAGGCACTCTTGAAATCCACTATGTTTTTCCCCTTGAGTAATCTATGTTTCTCTTTGATGATCTTAGCAAGAAAGTTCTTTTTAGATGAAGGTTATTTTGTTTGTTTGAAACAATATCTTCTCTGTCACTCCATACAAGTTTTTAATATAAAATGATGGGTCTCCCTGCTTAAAACTAAGCTCTATTCCTTACTTAACAAAAAGACCCTTTGAATATTGATTTAGGTATCCTTCTTTAATCAGTGTCCCTCTGTCTCTTTAGCAAACATGATATGTTTGAAAACAAGTTGTGTTTTCTTAAGGCTGGCACACAAAATTCTATGACCTTGAGAATAGGTCCTTTTCTCTTTAGCATACAATGTTTGGCTCTGTAAAATTGTGATTGTCCTTTTACAAATTTAAAACAACAAATCTCCCTTTAAAACTGCCAATAGGCCTTTACTGCTTTATCACTGTTTCTCTGTGGTTAAATAAACATGACATTGTTCAAGAGTAACTGTGTTTTCTCCCTTAACTACTCAAACAACAAGCCCTTTGACAACAAAAATTTCCTCCTTCATTCACTGTTTCTTTGACACTTTCATACCAAAATTTCCATTTAAATTAAACAAAATTTGGGCCTAGAGACATAAATACCTTCATAATATGTATTTTTCTATGTTTGGAGACAACATTTTTGTTTAAAATCTGATCTTGGCACCTTTGAGAGCTCCTTTGAGTATTGCCCCGGGTGGGCCAAAACCCCGTTCAGGGATAGTTGTTGGGTCGTTCAGGGATGGTTGCTGGGCCGTTCAGAAATGGTTGTTGGGCCATTCAGGGATGGCCTTGTTAATCGCATAGGTGCCGCGCAACCATAATAAGCGCACTGCCATTGCAGTAAAGTTAAACTACCCGCACCTAAAGGCGCGCTCACAGCTGTAATTTCAAACGCTCTCAAAAAATCATTCCTTGCTCCATGGCTTGGTTTGAAAAATGACACAAAGATGTGTTACTCATGCCTCTCATACATTAGGAGGTTTTTTAAACCATCTTTCCCTCCTTTATTAATTTTAAAAAAACAAAAAAAACTTCCCCTTTGTCTTTGTATATATTTGAAAATGACTTGGTGCATTTGTCTTCGGGATTTGAAGAATCCTTTTTTTACTTGATTGAAAGAAACTTTTGAAAACTGACTGATGTCTTCAATCTTTGATGTCACTGCAAATTTCCTCTCAAACCTATATTCAACCCTGATGATCTTTAATCTTCAGCTTGTCATGAAGGAATATAAAACTTTGCCTCTTTTTGTTTACAAAGGAGTTTATTATAAAAAAACCACTGTAGTCTCTCAATCACCACAATGCATCCTCTGTTTTTATGAAGTGAAGGAGATCCTTTCAGTTTGGTCCTATAATTGTTTATAAAGGACGTCTTAAGACATCCCGACTTTTAGTTGGTTTACACAAAAGAGGCCTCCAAAAAAGAACTGATCTTTATAAGATACTATGCCACATAGTCCTTTCGAAGGTGACCCTTTAAAATTGAAACTAGAACTTATCTTCTAATTTAAAACATTTCATAATGTAAACTACTTGTGTACACTAAGACTCTGTCTCTCATCATTTGTTGGAGGCACCCTTTGATTGAATGTGAATCATGGTTTCATCACCTTCTTTTAACCCTTTGAATAAGCTGATCTATATGGACTGTTAATCATTTGGAGAGTAGACCCTCTGCTTTTGTGAAGGAGGCCACTGTTGAAGTCTCTCGAACCAACTGTCCTCTTTCCTAGGTGACTTGGCTTATGGTAAGTGTCCTTGTCTCAAAAGCATTGTGAAGCCTTTTAAGAGTGAATAACATGATTGAGTAAATGATGAGGGTTACTATTAGGCACTTTGTATTAACACTTTCTCTTGACTATGTGTAGACCTTCTATTTGTCCTGAATAAAATCCTTGCAACTGTGACCACTTATGCTCATTTTGAATCATTGTTGGGCCCTTAGCTCATGATTAAGGAAGCCTTCAAACAATGACAGTTCACCTATCTTAACCATGTGCCCACTGTCTTTTAAATGAGGTGAAAAAATAACTCTTGGCGCATGACCTTCATTCATCATTTGGAGGGGTTAGTTATGATAAACCATAATGGATCTGTAAAAAAAAAATGCCCTTTTCACATACCTTCTGTGTGAATGCTTCTCTATACCAGTTTGCAGAAATGACTAGAAACAGAGCTTGGTCTACCAATTTTACCATTCGGATGAGGTTGCTTTTAGTCAAAAACTCCACCCTTGGATTATACTTTGAAGGAGGCTTTTATAAACAGAAAAACAAAGGCCTTTTAACACCATCATATCACTCCTTAGTTTTTGATGTGAAAAGGCCATTCAACCTATGAACTTTCATTTGTTTAACCATTGTTTTCTCAACCTTTCTTATCAACAGAAACCTTTCAAACACAACATCAATCAATCCTGGTGATGCATCCTCTGTCATCTTTGGAGGAGGTGGTGCAAAAAAACTCTTGAAGCTACTAAACAACATGCTGACCTTCTGCTTATCAGTGAAGGAGGTCACAACAATGTGTTTTTTACCCTCTGCTTTTAAATGAAGGAGGTTTCTATCACTGTGTTTCTAACCCTCTACTTATTATTGAAGGAGGTTATCTTTAACACAGGATCTCCATATATTTCAATCACTGTACCTTGCTCTGTATGTTTCTTTGAAGAATGCCAATAGGAAACAAAGTGGAATTTGACATTTATCATTGATAAAATCACTTGAAACTCATGTCCTCTTGCTTTAGGAGGCCTTGTCTGAGATGTATATATCCTTTTGTAAAATATCACTTTGAGCACAAGACCAAAAGAAATGAGATTTGTATATGGAGAATGTTTGCTTCCAGATATAATTTAGCTATATTTTCCCTTGACTGTGTTGTCATAGGTATATTGAAAATGCATTTGAATAATTTTCCCAACCCAGGTTCAAGGTAATATAAGAAGCATATGTCTTCTTATGCCATACATGATGATGCCCTTCGGAAAGATTGTGCAGCACTGCTTTTGGAGGAGATTTATGGAGCCCTGCTAATCAGCATCACTCAGTCTTTTATGTTCATTTGACATGAGTAATGATCTCTGCTCTTCAGGCAACGTTTGGATTTATAACATGTAAATTTGCTACTCTTTACTTTACAGCTCTCCATCTGATCATTGATGGAAAAACTTTTCAACATGAGAGACCTGTTTGAACTTGTCCCTTTGCTCTTATTTGCATACTGATCATCATTCAGTTACACCCCTGTAGAGATGTAAAAAACAGATGTTTTTGAACCTAGGAGAGCTCTTTTGGTGTTTCATGGAGATTTTGCCTGATCTAAGCATATTTCTTCAGACAGTGAACATCCTCATCTTTTCCTAATTTTGATTTTTGTTGAACTTCTTCTGAAATGAGACAAAGTGACCCCTTAGTGGTGTGCGACCTATGGATAGAACAATGCTTGCTTTACAGAAATAGGAAAAGATTCATGGTTGACTGGTACTAGATAGAGGCTTTTTGGCCTAGGATATCTTAGCCAAGGAAAAATTCCCTAAACACCACTCTCTAACTTAGGGACAATTTTGACATATTTTGAGTGTTTTCTTAGTCATGATCAGATTTTCATATGACAAGATGATCAGGGATAGAGAAGCAGACACTTTTTCAACCTTTGGGTAGTGAATGGCATGAGAAACAAGGGTAAATGATAGCAGATAATCACAGCTATGAAAATTATAGACAAAGAGACTTTGCTGAAGCGACATAGGTCTTGAAAAATGGAGATTGTTCTCATCATAGACTTAAAGGAAGGGGTAGGAGTACAAAAATTTGTTTGGGGTGTTTTCTAGATGAAAAATTGAAAATTTGAGATTATCTTCTAGAAAACTCAACTAAGGAAACTAGTTATCAACAACAGGTAAAAAAATATTGATGAATAACAGTGGCTCCATTTTGAGAGGGCGACTCCTTTTCAGGAGGTGTCTATAATTGTAGATCTTTGGCTTGTGAAAACCAGTGCCTTATATATTGGCACAAATTCCTTTCTTTCTTGATGATATTTCTGAAAATTAAGAGCTTTGATTAGCTTCAAAGTCATCTCTACCTAGCCAGCTATATTTCCTAACATTTTTTCTTCTTTAGGTGCATTTTTACTAGCAACCTTTCGACATGATATTTTTTGGAAAATAAAACTATCTAACTCTACACTTATAACTTCTGGGAGTTCAGATTAAACTAATGAACTCCTTTGATTTTCTACCTATGCTAGATCGACTATCAATATTAAGTTGTTTGACAGGATTTCATTCACTATACTAAACATGAAATTGAAAAATGACCAAATCAGGATTAGACAGTCTGATTTGTCATGTGTCTGTGGCATAAAAGACAAGCTACACACAAATATTATTTTTCACAAAAATAATATTTAGGAAAATCAGGGCTAGGATACATAGTTTGTTTTTCATCCCTGTTTTCCTCTTTGGTTCTATTTTGAGCGTGTGGAACCATTATCTTTTCCTAATCTATTTTCTTTGACAAGTCAAGCTTACACAATTTGACTATCACTTCTTTCACTAACTTATCAGCAATAACTTTAAAACATGTCCAGTTATGATTAGGCTAGATAATTGAACAAGACATCTTTTGAGCACTAGTAGTGGCATTTACACTTGTGCACTTTCAGCATGACTATTTTTTGAACACGAGGCTTTTCTGTTATTTTCTAAAACTGCCCTCTTTTTCTAATTTTCCTATTATTTTTGTATTTTATGTTTTTTACAAAATAAACTGAAAGAAATATGCTCATGGGGCTGAGCTTATTTTGCATGCCTATCTATTCTACCCTAATCTAACCTATACATGATAGACATTTATTTGGTGAACTCTCTTTTCCAATGTAACAAGTCAAGTAGATGATTGCATGGGTGATCATGGTTTAATTCTTTCATGATGCTGAATAAATCAAAAGGCCACTTCCACTTCACTTGTTTTCGGACAGTAGTGCTTAAAATGTTTCTCATACTTTGCAACATACTGTTCTAGGCAGAACACACTACTCCTTCAGATTTCTCAAGGAAAACAACAAATGGATCTTGGAATAATACCTGATCTAGAGGATTTGATATATAAGCTTCATTTAGGACTACTATTTCTTCCACTTGGCTATGTTTGGGACTCTCTTGGGAAAGAAAATCTTCCCCTTTCTCATGATCACTTGAACTGTCAGACTCATCATATATTGCAGTGTAGTCTTCTTTCCAAGATGATGTGTTCTGATTAAGTGGACTAAATACTGTGTGAAGGTCATCATGTTGATGACCAGGGATACACTTTGGCAGTAAATCCTCTTGAGAGGATAGTGTGACAATTCTCATATGATTATCAACTTCTATTTCTTCATCTGCAATTTGTAACTCAATGGAATTTGGTGGCTGCAAATCTAGAGTTAAGGAGGATTCCATGTCCAAAATGATTTCCTCAACCATTTCAGGAGAAGGCTTCTCATTGACAACTTGCTCAAGAATTTCATCATCCTCCTCAACCTCATCATCAAAGCTGAAAGATTGCTGATTTCCAATTATGTGAACGTTATTTCTGATGGACTAAAGTGAAGTAGAGCAAAGATTCAAAGACTCTTAACTTACTTCTAAACTCTCAAGGCTCTCCTCATCAGTGTCATAGGTGACCTATATTGGCTTCTTACTTTTTTCAACCTGTTGATAATGAACTTCGTCCCACAAATCAACTATCGATTGCTCTGCAAGGTTAGTTTCTGTTTGGATATCATAATCATCAACATATTGATCAAACCTTGGAGAATCATTAATATAAGTAATGTCACCATCCATACATATTGGAATATTAGATTGCTTCTCTTCAAATTGATTTAAAAATCTATTTTTTGACTCATGGTATGTAAGATTAACAAGAGAATGATCAGAAAAGTTTTGGTCATATGAAATTTTAGAGGCTAAAGGATAAATAGATAAAAATATTATCAGATCAACTGGGCTATGGGGTCAATAAGGTCGAGACTACCTCAAAAGGTGGACAAGGTATATTGCAAGGCCGATTTGGTCGAGGTAAAATGGATCTTTTAGGTGGAGTGAAATGGGATGGACACTAATTTTGTGAAAGACAAAGAATTTTTAAGCACAAATAGTTTTATAGCAAACATCCATGTGGTAGGGCTAACCATTAATCACTATAAATGAAACTCAAACTGATAGATGCAATAAATAAACATTCAGACGATACATAGAAGTATAAGACCCTCTAATTTTTGGAAAATCACCTTCAAAATTTGGGTAAAACAAATAAGTCAAACAAACAACTCAATCTATGAAGAGGGAACTCCTAACCATCATATTTGAGCTATCGGAAACTTTGAACTAAGATTGCAGAGCATAGGCAAAGGGCAAGATCGAAACAAGACCTCTTTGGTTTAACTAGGAAAATCAAATATTCAGAGAAAGGTTTCAGTGATGGGGTTTTGGATAGCTATTAGTAAGAAGTGAATACCGTGAATCATACTAGATAGCATACATAATAACCATTAATGAAATTGATAACAAGTTATTAGGGTATCAAAGAGCAATTAAGAATTCTTTGACATAACTAAGAACGAAGAAAAACATAGAAGATGTAATGAAATTAGGAAACTTGGGGTGCCTCCATGGGCATGTCTCAAATCTATTCTTTACTGACCTACAAAAAGCAAGAAGCATGAAAACGTGTATGATAAACTAAGGAAAACATACAGATAAAGAACACTATAACATTCACCAAGCCATGGAATCCTACAAACAATCCTCTTCCACCATCCAAGACAAACAAGAAATCATCCACATCATGAGACAAAGTATTTCTTAAAAAAATTTAATACCATGTATTGCTATATAACATCAAGTTCAGCCTCTTGATACAATGAAATCCCTTGGAATATAAAGGCTAAAAAGAAAGAAACTATCCAAAAGCATGTAGAAGGCCATTGGCCTATTGCAAATATATGATTTTGTCCTTGAGGCTTTGCAAATCCCAAGGCACAAAATATCTTCAAAAATATCTATAAAATGCTAAAAATGGAAATAAAAATGACTTTTTATGACTTACAATGGCTAAGAAAGGCTTAACGCACATTTGGATGGGCATCTTCAAAAATTTGCCTTTTTTGCCAAAATGCTATAGGAACGTAGCAGTAGAAACTTTCTTGTCTTGTAGACAACCTGTTAGGGACCTCCTGATGTCAAAACAAGGCCTGTGATGGCTTGTTGGAAAGCCATAGATGTCTAGTTTCTGGAAATACTTTATTTTTCCCAAAATGATCCCTGAAAGTATGTCAAAATTTAGACTAAGTGAAAAAAACCAAAAAAGTAGGCCTTGCTGATATGTGAGGCAGAAAGTTAAAAAATCACAGTTTTTCGCCTCTTTGGGGGACAAAAACACCTTTTTTGGATATGAAAATTTGTGAGTATCTACCCCTAAATTTATTCCATCCAAAAAAATGACTTTCATGAGCTGAGGATGCTCCTAGCACCCATGGAAGTTCCTTGAAAAATGTGCAATTAGGGCCAAAAAACACAAAAAACAAAATCAAGTCAAAATTTGCTCAATTTTGGCGAGCAATCCCGTTATGGGTTCTTAGAAGCATGTAAGGAATTGGAGGCCAATATTTCAAGCCCTGATATGCCTTTCTCCACTTTTCCTACCAGGCGCCTCTTTCAGGCAGCTTTGAGCCTTTCTTGAGCAAGTTTGAGCTTTGTTCGAGAAAATTGGTTCAACTTCTTGTAGTGCCCGGTCATCTTCTTTTGTAGACCCAATATGTTTGTTTGAACCATTTTTCTCCTATATAGGGGATCTTAGTAGCTTTGAAGATATCCCTAGGAGTGAGTTTGAAGTCCAGACCTGCTATGTGAATTTTCCCTTCTTGCAGCCTCAAAGCAAACAAATGTGTCAAAGGAGGGTGATATTTTACTTCTTGGAATTTTTGGCAAAAATCCAAGCACCGTACTTCATGAAAATTGAAGAGTACTGAAGGGGATTCATTCACCTCCTGAGTTGTAATAGGCTCATACCTATTGTGATACCCACTTATGTTGTCCTTCTTTGGAGGCATTTTCGCTTTCTGATACCCTTCACTGACTTACCAAACAAGACATTGAAATGTATTAAAAAATAGACCCCTTCTTTGAGCACTGGTTTTCTCTGTAGTTGACAAACACGTATTTTTTAAATGAGAACAAATTTACTTCTCCAACACTATATTTTGAGCAAAGAAGCTTTTAATAAGATCTGTTTGTGGTTTTTGAAGACAAGTCCCCTTTTGTTTTTGACACAAAAACTCTTTCTCCTCAATCACTGGCCCTTTTTGAAATCACTGTTTAAAAGGTGAGGAAACCCCTTATAAACTGATCAAAACTCTTTTTTAATCACTGCCTTTCTTTGTTTTTAAATAAAGAAGGCACTCTTGAAAACCACTATGTTTTTCCCCTTGAGTAATCTTTGTTTCTCTTTGATGATCTTAGCAAGAAAGTTCTTTTTGGATGAAGGTTAGTTTGTTTGTTTGAAACAATATCTTCTTTGTCACTCAGTACAAGTTTTTAATCTGAAATGATGGGTCTCCCTACTTAAAACTAAGCTCTATTCCTTACTCAACAAAAGGCCCTTTAAATACTGATTTAGGTCTCCTTCTTTAATCACTATCCCTCTATCTCCTCAGCAAACATGATATGTTTGAAAGCAAGCTATGTTTTGTTAAGGCTGGCACACAAAATTATATGACCTTGAGAACAGGTCCTTTTCTCTTTAGCATGCAATGTTTGTCTCTGTAAAACTGTGATTGTCCTTTTACAAACTTAAAACAATAAATCTCCCTTAAAACTGCCAATAGGCCTTTACTTCTTTATCACTGTTTCTCTGTGGTTAAGTAAACATTATAGTGTTCAAGAGTAACTGTGTTTTCCCCCTTAACTACTCAAACAAGAAGCCCTTTGACAACAAAACTTTCCTCCTTCATTCACTATTTCTTTGACACTTTGATACCAAATTTTCCATTTAAATTAAACAAAATTTAGGCCTAGAGACATAAATACCTTCATAATATGTATTTTTCTATGTTTGGAGATGATATTCTTGTTTAAAATCTGATCTTGGCACCTTTGAGAGCTCCTTTGAGTATTGGCCCGGGTGGGCAGAAACCCCGTTCAGGGATGGTTGCTGGGCCGTTCAAGGATGGCTTTTGGGCCGTTTAGAGATGGTTGCTGGGCCGTTCAGGGATGGCCCAAGTTCGGGGCACAGACATGCTGCACAACCACACAGGCGCACCGCACTGTGTGCAATGTTAAACTTCCAACACATATAGGTGTGCCGCGCAATGTTACAGGCGTGCCATTTTTTCAAAAAGTTCAAACGCTCTCAAAAAATCGTTCCTTGCTCCATGGCTTGGTTTGCAAAATGACACAAAGATGTGTTACTCATGCCTCTCATACTTTAGGGGGTTTTCTAAACCATCTTTCCCTCCTTTGTTAATTTAAAAAAAATAAAACAAAATTCCCCTTTGTCTTTGTACATATTTGAAAATTACTTGGTGCATTTGTTTTTGGGATTTGAAGAAGCCTTTTTTTTTCTTGCTTGAAAGAAACTATTGAAAACTGATTGATGTCTTAATTCTCTGATTTCACTGCGAATTTCCTCTCAAACCTCTATTCAACCCTAATGATCTTTTAATCTTCAGCTTTTCATGAAGGAATATAAAACTTTGCCTCTTTTTGTTTACAAAGGAGTTTATTATAAAAGCACCACTGCAGTCTCTCAATCACCACAATGCATCCTGTATTTTATGAAGTGAAGGAGATCCTTTCAATTTGGTCTTATAATTGTTTATAAAGGAGGTCTTAAAACATGATTTGACTTTCAGCTGGTTTACACAAAAGAGGCCTCTAAACAAAAACTTATCTTTATAAGATGCTGTGCCACATAGTCCTTTCGAAGGTGGCCCTTTGAAATTGAAACTAGAACTTATCCTCTAATCTAAAACATTTCATAATGTAAAATTCTTGTGTCCACTAAGACTCTGTCTCTCATCATTTGTTGGAGGCACCCTTTGACTGAATGTGAATCATGGTTTCATCACCTTATTTTAACCCTTTGAATAAGCTGATCTATATGGACTATTAATCATTTGGAGAGTTGACCCTCTGCTTTTGTGAAGGATGCCACTATTGAAGTCTCTCGAACCAACTGTCCTCTTTCCCAAGTGACTTGGATTATGGTAAGTGTCCTTGTCTCAAAAGCATTGTGAAGCCTTTTAAGAGTGAATAACATGAATGAGGAAATGATGAGGGTTACTGTTAGGCACTTTGTATTAACACTTTCTCTTGACTGTGTGTAGAACTTCTATTTGTCCTGAAGAAAATCCTTGCAACTGTGACCAATTATGCTCATTTTGAATCATTGTTGGGCCCTTAGCTCATGATGAAGCAAGCCTTCAAATAATGACAATTCACCTATATTAACCATGTGCCCACTGTCTTTTAAATGAGGTGAAAAAATAACTCTTGGCGCATGCCCTTCATTCATCATTTGGAGGGGTGAGTTATGATAAACTATAATGGATTTGTAAAATAAAAATGCCATTTTCACATATCTTCTGTGTGAATGCTTCTCTATACCAGTTTGCAGAAATGACTAGAAACAGAGCTTGGTCTACCAATTTTACCATTCAGATGAGGCTACTCTTAGTAAAAAACTCCACCCTTGGATTATACTTTGAAGGAGGCTTTTATAAATAGAAAAATAGAGGCCTTTTAACACCATCATGTCACCCTTTGGTTTTTGATGTTAAAATTCCATTCAACCTATGAACTTTCATTTGTTTAACCACTGTTTTCTCAACCTTTCTTATCAACAGAAACCTTTCAAACACAACATCAATCAATCCTGGTGATGCATCCTCTATAATATTTGGAGGAGGTGGTGGAAAACAACTCCTGAAGCTACTAAAAAACATGCTAACCTTCTGCTTATCAGTGAAGGAGGTCAAAACAATGTGTCTTTTACCCTCTGCTTTTAAATGAAGGAGGTTTCTATCACTGTGTTTCTAACCCTCTACTTATTATTGAAGGAGGTTATCTTTAACATAGGATCTCCATCTATTTCAATCACCATACCTTGCTCTATATGTTTGTTTGAAGAATTCCAATAGGAAACAAAGTGGAATTTGACATTTATCATTGATAAAATCACTTGAAACTCATGTCCTCTTGCTTTATGAGGCCTTATCTAAGATGTATATATCATTTTGTAAAATATCACTATGAACACAAGACCAAAAGAAATGAGATTTGTATATGGAGAGTATTTGCTGCCAGATATCATTTAGCTATCTTTTCCCTTGACTGTGTTGTCATAGGTATATTGAAATTTCCTTTGACTAATTTTCCAAACCGAGGTTAAAGGTAACATAAGAAGCAATTGTCTTCTTATGCCCTATATGATGATGCCCTTCGGAAATATTATGCAGCACTGCTTTTGGAGGAGATTATGGAGCCTTGCTGATCAACATCACTCAGTCTTTTGTGTTCATTTGACATGAGGAATGATCTCTGCTTTTTAGGTAGCCTTTGGATTTATAACATGTACATTTGCTGCTCTTTACTTTACAACTCTCCATCTGATCATTGATGGAAACCGTTTTGAACATGAGAGACCTGTTTGAACTTGTCCCTTTGCTCTTATTTGCATACTAATCATCATTCAGTTACACCCCTGCAGAGATGTAAGAAAAAAATGTTTTGGAACCTTGGAGAGCTCTTTTGGTGTTTCATGGAGATTTTCCCTGATCTAAGCATATTTCTTCAGAAAATGAACATCCTCATATTTTCCTAATTTGGATTTTTGTTGAACTTCTTCTGAAATGAGACAAAGTGACCCCTTAGTGGTGTGCGACCTATGGATAAAACAATGCTTACTTTGCAGAAATAGGAAAAGATTAATGGTTTACTGGTACTAGACAAAGGCTTTTTGGACTAGGATATCTTAGCCAAGGAAAAACTCCCTAAAAAACACTATCTAACTTAGGGACAATTTTGACAGATTTTTGGGTGTTTTCTTAGTCATGATCAGATTATCATATGACAAGATGATCAAGGATAGAGTAGTAGAAAAATTTTCAACCTTTGGATAGTGAATGGCATGAGAAACAAGGGTAAATGATAGCAAATAATCACAGCTATGAAAGCTATAGACAAAGAGACTTTGCTGAAGTGAGATAGGTCTTGAAAAATGGAGATTGTTCTCATCATAGACTGACAGGAAGGGGTAGGAGGACAAAAAATTGTTTGGGGTGTTTTCTGGATGACAAATTGACAGTTTGAGATTAGCTTCTAGAAAACTCAACTAAGGAAACTAGTTATCAACAACAGGTAAAAAAAAATACCGATGACAAACAGCGCGACAGATTCCAAAACATCAATTCTCCCTCAAAACGATGATCCCGGTCCCAACAACAGAACCATTTTTTGGCTTGAGCGGTCCTAACCCAGGTTCAGAGTTTTTGGATAAACCAACAAACCCTCCAACTACTCACCCTTTTGGCAATTATCTTCTTGTGCAAACCAAAGTCTCACCCGAAGCAGTATTGGGGGTTGCTGGAACCAATTTTCTGCACCCTAAGAGATAATTTAATGAAGTGGTCCTGAGAAAAACGTACAATGGACTTATACAGGTATGCACAACAATTTATAACAGAGACAAAAAGAATGTGGAATTATAAATAGAAAAAACAAGAATATTGTTCGATTTAGTGTAGACAACATATCAGAACTAGATATATATATTAATCAAGGTAAACACCAAACAGATCTCTTAATCATCACTAATCATGCATAACCATATCAGACATCTTCGCATATTCATTAATAAGTAAACATATATTTCTATCTTGTCAGAGTATAAATAGTAAATATAGACACATAACACACAGAGCTTCGACAAAACTTTTCTTTCTATTCTCTTTCAGATGTATCAATACATCAATGTCTTTTTGAAACCTTTACAACACCCTTACGAACCCTTGCAAACCCTTTTACGCACACATCCAATGGATTCCGCACAAAAATAGGACTAGGTCTATGCACACACAACTAGCAGGAGCCTTTCACCCAACCCAAAAACCCTTACATACACAATTACTATCGAAGCATCAATATCTCATAACATTCATATCTTACTACTTATCTTAGACATACTCTATCTATTTATAATATGCCTAGCGTGCACATACTATGGTCTCAAACCATGGTTTAAGGCCCACAGTTTACATCGAAGCCTAATTATATCCAAAATTGGGGCAAAAATCCCTTTGACCTCATTTGCGCAGCGTGCACATACAAACATACAAAAATTTCCTTTGGAACTTATCCCTCAAGCAACCCTGCTCCAATAGGTACATGTAAATATTTTGGAGGGAAAAGAAGAAAATCTACATTTTTTAATTGTATTTTTGGCTTATCTCCTTATAGGTTCACTCAAATTTCAAGTGTAGACACTCGTTAGAGGTGGAATTACATCCAACAAGTATCCATTATGCATATTTTTTAGAAGACCCACATTGATAAAAATTACATATACATTAAAAAAGCGTGTTCAACATGCCTTTTCCCTCAAAAATTCATAACTCTTATTTTATTATTTTAATTATTATTTTATTATTTTTCCTTTGGAGGCCAATTTTAGGATGAAATTTCCTCTAATGCATATTTAGGAGCTACTGCAGAAATGGCACATTAGACAAATTTCATCACCCTGTGGGATATCGATCATGTTTTTGTAGAAGAAGGATGGGACATGGAGAATCTATATTGACTATCGGTTGCTGAACAATATCACTGTCCAGAATAGGTGTTTGATCCCACAGATTGATGACCTTCTAGACCAGCTCAAGGGGGACAAAATTTTTAGCAAGATTGACTTGAAGTCTGTTATTACCAGGTACAAATTGAACACTCTAATGTGTGGAAGACTTCCTTCAAATCCAAGGAGGGCCATTTAGAATGGCTACTCATGCTTTTCTGTTTGATGAATGCCCTCATAACATTCATGAGGCCAATGGAAGACATATTGCGAACCTTCACCAACTCATTCATGGTGGTGTATTTGGATGCCATCCTGATCTTCAACTAGAGTTGGAAAAGCACCTCTACCAAATTCAACATGTCCTCCAAACACTATGATAACACAAGTTGTGTGCCAATTTGGAGAAAATAACTTTCGGCATGACCCAGGTTCAATATTTGGGGTACATCATTGATGAGAAAGGTGTGCATGTGGACCCAAAAAAGATACAAGTAATTTGGGATTGGCTAGCCCCGACCACTCTAACAGAGCTTCGAAACTTTCTTGGTCTTGCCAATTTCTACCACAGGTTCATGTTGGGGTTCTATCATATCACTTGGCCTTTGAGTCAATTCACCAAGGGAGGAGCGAAAGATAATTTCTTTTGGTATGAACCCCTACAGAAAGAATTCTTTGAGTTGAAGCATCACCTTTTCTCTGTACTAGTTCTCACATTACGGGCTACCATCTATTTTTAGACTGTGTCTCCTAAAAATATGGAAGTCAAATATTATTTACCCTTAATAATATTTTGACTATAAACAGTAGTTTACTCTCTTGGAGCACTTCAGTTCGAGTCATGGAGGTGGCTCATGCAACTGACAGAGGAATCACGTGGTTCCTAGGGTTTGATGGCATCTTGCATGGTTGACTTCAGTTGGACTTCAGTGGCAGAAGTTTTGGAGGAGTTAATGAGACAGATAGTGGAGTTGTGTTCTGTTTATTTTAGTTGAACTAGTTGAGATTAGTTTAACTAGCTAATCAATTAGTTATGAGTGGAGTGAATTAAATATTATTTAATTCACTAATTATTAACTCATTAGTCAACTCAAGAACACTTCAGTTCACTACAGTGCATGATCAGTTCAGTGGAGACCAGTGGAAGAGGTAGATGAAAGGGTGAGTAAAGCTATCAGTTGGAGGATCAGTTTTGCATGGGATTTGCATTACACTTGGAGGAATTTTCCATGACAATTGCGCAGTCAAGCCAAGGATATTAGAACCTTGGATCTCTACATAACCAGGCCATGATTGCGCAATAGAGTCAAGGCAATCAGCAGTGAGTTTTGAACCAGTGACTTGTTCAAAACTAAGCTAGATTGTGTGTGACTTTATGAGAAAGTACTGAGTACTTGTGAGGAGTATTGTACTTGTTTGGTTACATGATTTCTCCATTATAATATACACAATAGCTGCGGGGTTTTCAGCTATAGGCTTTCTCCATACATACTGAGTTAATGTGTGATTGAATTGATGTGAGATTGCTTCTGTTATTTCCGCATGTGACAATTAATTGTAGAAGAAGGTTATGTGTTATGTATGCAATTCGAAATTGATATATGACCGGGTTAATCTTCAGTGAATAAGTGATTTATTCAGCTAATTTATACATGGTATCGGAGCGAGATTAATTGTCGAGATCTATTACGGTGATTGCAAACTTATTTCCTCGGACAGAGTCTGCATACGGGCCAGGAAGCCTCCGGATTCATCTTTCTTCGAAAAGTGAAAGGTCTGGTAAAAGCCCCTTGCAGTCAATCTCTGATTTGGAAATAATTTGTTCTCAAGTGTAGATCGGAAGCGATAGAGCTTGGAGTTTGGAATTCGAATTTTGCAGCAGCTTTGTTTTCTTGGTGCCAGTATTGAAAATGTCTTCTTTCAACGGTTTGCGACTCGAATATGCTCTTGAAGGCAATTCGAATTATGTTGCATGGAAGGATCGCATGGAAGCAGTGTTAGAAGATAATGGTCTGAAGGAGTTCGTAGATACGGATGTCCCAAAGCCCACTGATGCAGCTTTAGTCGATGCATGGCAAAAGAAGATAGCGAAATGTCGAAGGATCCTGTTGGAGGGCGTCAAGGATCATATTGTATCCAGCTTGCATGGAAAGGCTACTCCATATTTAATGTGGAAAGCTTTGACGGATCTATTCCAGAGTAAGAGCGACCAAAGGAAGCTGGCGCTCAAAGATAAGCTCAGGAAAATCAAGATGGAGAAGGGCGACAGTATCGCCAAATACCTCACGAAGTTCACTCAATGCAGAGATGAGCTGGGAAGTGTGGGGGTGACTGTCGAAGACGAGGACATGGTCGACCTGGCTCTCCTTGGTCTTCCGAAGGCTTGGCACTCATATAAAGATAGTGTCAATGGTCGGGAGAAGCTGCCAGGATGGGAGCGCCTTTGGGCGGATCTCATGCAGGAGGAGATAAGGAGGACTACTCGAGATGGATCTTCATCAAAGGGAGCTGATGAAGAAAACTGCGCTTTGGTGTCCAAAGCTAAGAAAGGGAAGGGTAAGAAAACCTCTCATTCTGGAGCTAAGGGCAAGAAGCAAGATATGGCGAAAGTGAAATGTTTTCACTGCCATGATCACGGACATTATGCTACCAATTGTCCAAAGAAGAAGAAGAACAAGCAAGCGGGAAGATCTGCGGATGGAGAAGCTTTGGCTTCACAGTTCGAGCTTGACTTTTCACTGATTGCATGCTTGGTTTCAAGTGTGATGGGATCGGTGTGGTTCTTGGACAGCGGTGCGTCATTTCATATGACGGGAGATCGAGAGTTGTTCTCAGATCTGGAGGACAAGGATTTGGGCATGCACATCGAGATGGGCGATGACGGTAGATACAGTGCGACTGGTATCGGTACCGTATCCTTTCAGAGGGAGTCTGGTAAACCCTTTGTCTTAAAGGATGTCATGCATGTACCTGGATTGAAGAAGAACCTGATTTCGGTAGCGATGTTGGAGGATAAGGGTTATGATGTGGTCTTCAGCGAAGGAAAAGCTTTCCTGCGCAGTAAGACTACTGGAGAGACCCGGAAGATAGGGGTTCGAACTCAGAACCTTTATCAGTTGCAGGTAGATGACTGCGCAGCTATGGCATGCAAGGCTGGAGATGTGGTGAGCCGGGATGACGAGGGCGAACTATGGCACAGGAGATTGGGCCATCTTCACCATGGAGCTTTGAAGATTCTGCAGCAGATTTCTACTGGACTTCCTAAGGGCACCCTTGCGCGGTCAGATCAGTGCAAGGGGTGTACTTTAGGGAAGTATGTGAAAGCCACCTTTCACGAGAAGGATAGTCGCGCCACGACGATCCTTGAGAGAGTTCACACAGACGTGTGTGGTCCTTTCTCAGTTGCTTCGACGACAAAGCACAAGTATTATGTGATCTTTGTTGATGATTTCTCTCGAAAGTGCTGGATCTTCTTCATGCAGAAGAAGAGCGATACATTCGCGAAGTTCTGTGAGTTTAAAGCACTGGTCGAGAAGGAGTCGGAGAAGAAGGTGATTGCTCTAAGGAGTGATAATGGTGGTGAATTCATCTCGGCTGAATTCAAGGAGTTCTGCAGTGCAGAAGGGATTCGGAGAGAGCTCATCGCACCCCATAACCCACAGCAGAACGGGGTGGCTGTGCGGAAGAACAGAACGATCGTGGGTGCTGCACGGGCGATGTTGCATGATCGGGGCCTACCCCTTCACTTGTGGGCTGAGGCATGCAATACAGCAGTGTATGTGCAGAACCGTTGTCCTCACAAGGTTCTTGGCATGAGTACACCAGAGGAGGCTTATTCTGGCAAGAGGCCTGATATTTCCCATTTGCGGATTTTCGGATCTCCTGTCTACATGCATATGACGAAGGATGCGAGAAGGAAGCTGGATCCAACTGCTGAAGTTGGAATATTTGTGGGGTACACTGATACACCTCACAACTATCGGGTGTATGTGCCAGACAGTCGCAAGACTGTTGTGCGACGGGATATAAAATTTCAGGAGGAGAAAGCCATGCGGTGTTCGCTTGAGAGGGAGCTACACTTGCATGCAGATGAGGAGCTGTTAGTTCCTAAGGAGGAGCTTCCGGATGTGGATCAGCCACAAGAGGAGGTTCGGGAGGTGGAAGAAACCACCCAGGCAGCGCCAACCATCAGAGGGCGCATGCGCACTACAGAAGCTGAGCGACTGGCTCGGGATGCAGAGAAGGTTGTAGGACCACCTACAGCACAGCGCAGACAGAGACAGTCACCTGATCAGTACACTGGATACATGGCTCTTATGAGTCAATGTGTTGTGACGGAGCCATCCTCTTTTGAGGAAGCCGTGGAGGAACCCGCATGAGTTGATGCCATGATCGAAGAATATGATTCGATCATCAGGAACAGTGCATGGGAGATTGTCCCAAGACCGGTTGGGAAATCAGTTGTAGGTTCGCGATGGATCTACAAGGTGAAGCAGGCGGCTGACGGGAGTGTGGAGAAGTACAGGGCGAGATTTGTCGCCCGTGGCTTCTCACAGATCGAGGGGATTGACTATGAGGAGACTTTTGCACCTGTCGCAAGGTACTCTTCCATACGGACGATCCTTGCTCTCTCAGCGCAGATGGGGTGGCACATTCATCAGATGGATGTGAAGACTGCGTTCCTCAATGGAGTTGTTGAGGAAGAGGTGTACATAGAGCAGCCTGAAGGTTTTGAGATCTTCAGTAGTGAGTCGCATGTGTGCCGACTGAAGAGAGCACTGTATGGGCTGAAGCAAGCACCTCGTGCTTGGTACACTCAGATAGACGGCTACTTCACCGGGCTTGGATTCTCCAAGAGTGAGGCGGATCCAAACCTGTACCAGATTGTGGTGGAGGGGAAGCTGTTGATCATCGTACTGTATGTAGATGATCTGATTTTGACTGGCGACGAGCAGTTGATACTTTCATGCAAGGAGGATCTTGCATGAGAGTTTGAGATGAAGGACCTGGGCATCCTTCATTATTTCCTGGGATTGGAGATTTGGCAGCGCAGTGGAGGACTGTTTGTTTCTCAGGGCAAGTATGCCCGGGAGATTCTAGAGAGGTTCAACATGCGAGGCTGCAAGCCTGTTGATACCCCTCTTCCTGGAGGTTGGAGGAAGGGAGATGCTACTTCGGAGGAGGTAGTGGATGCCACTGTCTATCGACAGTTGGTGGGGTCGTTGATGTATCTGGTCAATACTCGACCCGATATATGCTATGCAGTTAACCAGCTTTCGCAAGCTATGGTTAAACCTACCAAGCTCTTTTGGAAGGCAGGCAAGCATGTATTGCGCTATATCAGAGGCACATCGGGATATGGTCTATGGTACAGACAGGAGGATGGAGTGAAGCTTTATGGCTTCACTGATGCAGATTGGGCAGGGAGTCCAACGGACCGGAAGAGCACTTCTGGAGGAGTTTTCAGCATTGGGTCGACAGCAGTTTCCTGGTACAGCAGGAAGCAGAGATCCGTGGCACTCAGTTCAGCAGAGGCCGAGTACATGACAGCTAGCTTGGCTGCATGCGAGGCTATTTGGATGAGGAAGATCCTCGTTGGATTGTTCGAGTTGCATTTGGAGCCTACAGTGATTTACTGTGATAACCAGAGCTGTATCAAGCTCTCGGCTAATCCAGTATTTCATGATAGGTCCAAACACATCGACATCAGGTACCATCATATCAGAGATTGTGTTCAGCAGAGAATCATGAGGTCGACAGCAGTTTCCTGGTACAGCAGGAAGCAGAGATCCGTGGCACTCAGTTCAGCAGAGGCCGAGTACATGGCAGCTAGCTTGGCTGCATACGAGGCTATTTGGATGAGGAAGATCCTCGCAGGATTGTTCAGGTTGCATTTGGAGCCTACAGTGATCTACTGTGATAACCAGAGTTGCATTAAACTCTCGGCCAATCCATTATTTCATGATAGGTCCAAACACATCGACATCAGGTACCATCATATCAGAGATTGTGTTCAGCAGAGAATCATGATGCTTTCATATGTTCCCACGGAGGATCGGGATGCCGACATCCTGACGAAGGCGCTCACCAGGAGCAAGTTCGAATTCCACAGAGGCAGGATAGGGGTTGCAGATAATCCATATCTTGCTGAGAGGGAGTGTTGAGAATGCGGCAAGATGATGGAGCTTAGTGAAATGAAGTCGCCTTCACTAAGTGGGCCCGCAGGCAAATTCTGGCGCAAAGTCTATTTTTAGACTATGTCTATTTTTAGACATACGGAGCATAATTTGGGAATTTCAGTTGGAGATTCTTGAAGTATGCGACATGTCAGTAAAAATAGATGAGACCCTTATTTTTAGGACCCAGGCTATTTTTAGACTGTGTCTCCTAAAAATATGGAAGTCAAATATTATTTACCCTTAATAATATTTTGACTATAAACAGCAGTTTACTCTCTTGGAGCACTTCAGTTCGAGTCATGGAGGTGGCTCATGCAGCTGACAGAGGAATCACGTGGTTCCTAGGGTTTGATGGCATCTTGCATGGTTGACTTCAGTTGGACTTCAGTGGCAGAAGTTTTGGAGGAGTTAATGAGACAGATAGTGGAGTTGTGTTATGTTTATCTTAGTTGAACTAGTTGAGATTAGTTTAACTAGCTAATCAATTAGTTATGAGTGGAGTGAATTAAATATTATTTAATTCATTAATTAGTAACTCATTAGTCAACTCAAGAACACATCAGTTCACTACAGTGCATGATCAGTTCAGTGGAGACCGGTGGAAGAGGTAGATGAAAGGGTGAGTAAAGCTATCAGTTGGAGGATCAGTTTTGCATGGGATTTGCATTACACTTGGAGGAATTGTCCATGACAATTGCGCAGTCAAGACAAGGGGATTCGAACCTTGGATCTCTTCATATACAGGCCATGATTGCGCAATAGAGGCAAGGCAATTGGCGGGGAGTTTTGAACCAGTAACCTGTTCAAAACTAAGCTAGATTGTGTGTGACTTTATGAGAAAGTACTGAGTACTTGTGAGGAGTATTGTACTTTTTTTGTTACATGATTTCTCCATTATAATATACACAATAGCTGCGGGGTTTTCAGCTATAGGCTTTCCCCATACATACTGAGTTAATGTGTGATTGATTTGATGTGAGATGGCTTCTATTATTTCCGCATGTGACAATTAATTGTAGATGAGATTATGTGTTATGCATGCAATTCGAAATTGATGTGTAATCGGGTTAATCTCCATTGAATAAGTGATTTATTCAGCCTAATTTTCACATTCTTCAACAAAATTAGTTCAGAA